>JAEAOA010000531.1:190000-272500 GCA_016746295.1 Potamilus streckersoni
AATAAAGACTCATTTTACTGCATACAAAAGAAACGATAATGGTAATTAATTTCGACTCTTTCTCCTACACACCTTATAAAACATTGGGACCATTAGTTCCGGTTTCATAATACTTTGATAAAGTATTGCTGAAAGCAAAACAAACGTAAGGTATGCATTTAAACAAGCTCTTTGTGATGTGTAGAATTTTGAAAACTCTTAGAAGCATTGGTTAAAAGAACTATATCAAAGTCAACTTAATTAAAGTAGAAAGGGCTAGAGATAGTTAGATGATTATTTTCATTTCATCTCTGAACCTCAAAAGGGAATTCGTTCCATCTGACGTAACTTGACCGAGCCATATGCTATGGTACAAGAGAATGACATAAGACCCTTTCCACAATCGAGCGGTTAAAGGGGGAAGCTTGCCATAAGTGATTGTTCAAAGGAACGTTAATTACAGCATGATTAGTTGTTTAGTTGTCTTGTCAATCCAAAAAATTCTACGGAACAGATTTAGGAAACAGTCTATTTCGATTGGTTAATATGGATTTATGGGCGTAACTCTGTAAGAAATTAAAGGTTTTACTTTCGAAAAATTTTTCAATCTTCAATTTTTCTTGTGTTGAGTTAGGAGGTCAACTCCGGGAGCGTGAAAGACGTTATCTCGTGCTTTGACAGTAAAGCGTGAGAGTTGTCTCAGCGAGTAGACAAACTCTACCTTCGAATTCGTAGAAAGTACGTTTTCGTTATTGAGTAAGATAGCTATCTCAGGAGACATACTTTAGGAAAATTCAACAATCTTTAATCTTTCGCAAGGGAAGTTAAATGGTTCCGGGATCGTGTGAGACGTTATGTCGTGATTTGGCAGTGAAGCGAGAGTTTTGTCTCAGCAAGTAGGCAAACTTTACATTTTGAATTCGTAAAAAGTACGTCTTCATTATTGAGTAAGGGGCCAGATAGTTGTCTCAGTTAGGAGACAGACTATACGTGAGGTTCGTGGAAACGAATAAAGAAAATGGCAAAAGGTACGCAATCTTAGTTTCCAGATTTTAATATGTTATTTCATTTGTTGATCTATTTGCAAATGTATTCATGATATGATGTATGTATGATTTCATTTTGCAGGATTTTAGTTAAATGCTAGACATGATATTTTATTCGTTGATTTTCTAATTATCAATTCATTTAGAGAATTTGCAAGAAATAACATAATTAAAATTTCATTAGATTAGTTGACAAGGTTGCATGTAATTAAATGATCGTAAAAAGAATGGACAAGATTACATGTAATTGAATCTTTAATACATATGAGTGATTAGGAATTTTCATGAATTAAGCTTAAGGAATGATGGGCAATATTTCTTAGTTTTATAGATCAACTCTGTCTAGTATGAGTATGACATAATATTAAATGTGTATCCATATACTAGTTTGCAATTTTTAATTGATCACTTAAGTGTATATCTATATGTTATTTTGTAATATTTAATTGGTCGAGTAAACGATTTTGGAATAAGTAGATCTGAAGTTCTCAGCCATATGTAACTTAATACTGTTAGATTGGTAGAGTAAGAAGTCAAGGGGTGTTACATACGGATTCATACGGTAGCCGAGTAGAATTTAATTGACCACCCCTAGCGTGACCCGAATTAAGGTCAGGACAAGCCTTGACCGTCTATGTAAACAGGGATTAGAGAGCAAGGTGTGAATGCGACAGGATTTATGTTTTTGTTTTCTGAGCCGAATTAATGTAAAAAGACATATATATTTGGGAATGTGACCTATTGTCTATAGCGAGACATTTTATGTATTGAAGGAAACAGCTTTCCTGGATTCACCTGAGAAATCCCTGAACCAATCACAGGACCAGAGCAAATTCTACGCCGAAATCTAAGTCCAGAGACGATTGTCAAATCAGAGTTCGACTGACAAGAATCCGAGACCAAACAACTACACAAAGATCGGCAGAGCAGGGACGAACGGAAATCTTGATGTCGGCATAAAATAGGTGATGAAGTCTCTCATCGTTGCACTCAAAGGTCACATCTCGTTGGCAATGAAGATAGAATATTAACGTTGAAAGTAATTGTAGCCTTTAAAGAAATTTGTATTGTCTTTTTATTTGAGTACATGTTAGTACAGTTTTCCTTCTTTTGTAACCAAGTAATTGATTTCTTTTCATTTTAACTTCTGTTGATAAACTGATTAATGTTTATATTTGTTCATTGAAAGGAGGCTCGTTGTGTTTATTTCTTCAATATACTTGTTCATCGATCTGCATTCTTCTTTCTATCTATCCACACTGGGTAAATTACACCGTGGAGGTCATTTCCTAGCAACTAACCGTAGTTAAAGAGGTTGGTGTGTTTTGAACGCCGCCAATTTGTCACACACTAAGTGAGACTTTTGACATTCCTTTCCACTATTTCCATGTGCTTTGATCCATGTGCCGTGAGGGAAACAATTCTTTATAGTTATGGTTGTCACCGATCGCAAACTAACAATACTTGTTTGAAACATATAAATGTATCTACTACAAAGAGCCCGGAACCGTCTAAAAAGGTAATTTCGGTGCGAATTAATTCGAATTGCTACATTTGTTAGGTTCTGTGAGTGAAGTTTTGTGAATTCTTGTGAAGTAACCTCCTCTTGTGAAGTGATCTCCTCTTGTGAAATAATCTCCTCTTGTGAAGTAATCTATTATTGTGAAGTAATCTACTCTTGTGAAGTAATATACTCTTGTGAAGTGATCCCATCTTGTGAAGTAATCTACTCTTGTAAAGTAATCTACTCTTGTGAAGTAATCTACTTTTGTGAAGTAATATACTCTTGTGAAGTAATCTACTCTCTAGCCTAATTTGCATCAATCGTTATTGAGATTTAATTAAATTAAAATCTCAATCAATTGTGTCAGACAAAGAGATTTCAGATTTAAATTTATGTCAGACAGATGCAAATTTTAAATAATAGGATCAGATGAAAATGCAAGGCATTTTATTTCACATATTTGAATCTCTAACTTTCTGGAATATATTACAAGCCCATCCAGTCATGTGATGCCTGATAATAGAATCAAGTTAATTTTGTGAATTAATTAGACTGTGAAAGGATATATAGCGGAATATATTTTATTTATTAGTATGCAAACATGAAAGAAGCCATTAAATCCAACCAGCTGTATCATATTGGTTAGTGCTCAAACACATTAAAGTCTTATTTCCTTCTTTCACTGGATGCATCGTAATATTAGCTATCTTGTGATAATCTACAAACCAAAAAGAAATATTCAATAATGAATTTTCAGCTTCAGGGAAATCTAAGCAGAGCATTTTAATACATTTATGCATTGATTTCATGTCAGAGCAGGATTAAACAAAAAAGCCTGAAATAAAAATATGTATCGTGTCAAAATATATCTTTAAACGTAATTTGAAATAAAAGGGTCAAAAAAGATATAGTCCGTTAGGGAGATTCGGTCAATTGCCAGTCTGTTTATACTTTGCTCCATAAACTCAAAAGACTACGAACAGCACGCATGAAGTAATTTGAATCACTCTATTCAAAACTTATAGTTACTTTTTAAGTTGACAGAAATAACAATATTTTTTTAATGAAATAGGATGATAATTTTATAAATTGATTGCAACTGTAGGCATACATAAATAAATATGTAAACAAACACCATTAGCGATGTTTTGTGGTGTGGTCCTCTCTCATACCACCATAAAAAAGCAGGGGCAACAACTTTTACTTATACTAAGACCATCAGGCAGTCATACAGAAACGGACTCCTTGACAACAAGCCTAAAAACAACAATGCTGATTCGTAAGTTGGCATAGCACAGATTGAATTAATAATGGACATATAATACTGATATCAAAAAATGTGAATAGATAATTATCAGACCCTCATAAAGCGAATATAGCGTCAAAAAGGATCAACATGACCAGTGGATAAAACAAGAACAAACAATTTTCATAAACTGACTATTACTGTTTATCTAGATGCATAAAATTAATATTAATAAGGATTTTTTCTTTCGAATTACCGTGATTATACGTATTATCTTTTGTTGTTTTTATTTGATCCTTTTTACACAACAATACTTGAGCAGTAGCAATGATAATGATTTACTATATAGGTATAACCGATATATCATTAAAAAGTACATTTGTTGTGAAAAGGATGATAAAATAATTTAATCAGCTGTTATTTTGCTTTTGCAACAAAAGTGTAATTTCAAAGAAATACGTATTGCTAAAATGACAACAAATATTTCAAGATGATTTATATTGATTCAGAAGGTATACCAGAATTAACATTACTTGAAGTTAGATCCAGTTTGAATCAACAAACCTTAGAGTGGTTGTATAAATTGACATATATGGCGTTTGAAAATTATCCCACTTTGTAAATCACGGCAAATAAACACAAAATAAATGAATTCAAAATATTAATTAATCATTTGGTGAAAAAAACAGAAAAATAGAGAAAGTTTTGGCACACAAATTTTATAACTACATAAAAGAATTAGTAAGATGCATTGTCAACAACTAGGGACAATTAAATAGTTTCTAAATATGTTTTAGATAAATTCTATCAAGAAATATGGAAGAAGGCATCAACACATCATCATCTAAATCATTTCAGTATTAAGGTTGATATTTATGTCACGGGCAAAATAATCCCACTTCAAAAATCTCCAAACGATGTTAAAGCTAGTGAATTTCACTCCTACATGAATTAATGAATTATTCAAAAAGAAATATGCGTTGTGCCAATATTGGAGATAACCAAGACAGACTTAGATCTATGTTTAATTTGTAATGATCAGTGTCAGCTTTAACAAATCCTGTGATGATGATGCTACAGAATATTCAATATTCTGGTGAAAAATATATTTGATGCCATCCTTCATACAAGAGAAAATACAAATGATCAACCGGTTAATATTAAACAACCTGTTACAAAGGTGAAAAGGATTTCATTTAAATTAAATGATCATCGCAAACTCTGTCCGAACGAATTTATGCTACAGATGAATCAGTTTCATTTTAGGCAGAGTCACATATATGGAGGTTAGTTCTCCGACAGCTAAATACACCAGATCTCCTGGTTTTCAAAGTATTTCATCCAATCAAAACGACGATTGCATTGCTTAGCCTGAGACAACAGCAGCCACTCAGGCAGGAAATAAATGTTGGTAACAACAATTATACAGTGTATATTGCCAATTGTTCTGATAATTAAAAATCGGCTGGTCACGTTTCTTATGAGATTTTTGTTGTATTATTTCCTCCAGCGATGCGCCTTTATTGACTGATCGCAATAAAACGCTCCTTCGTTATGGTTTCTTTCAAATGAACAAGATAAGGAAGTTTATGAGATGTATCAAAGACAAGAAATGGAAATGTTATCTCCTACAGTAATTTGCACTAAATATTCTGATCATTTTACTATGTGTGTTTCCTAAATTAGGCTCAGAATCTTGTAAGCAAATGTAATTATTTTAACAGTGATGGTAAAAGATGAGAGAGTACCAGCGATTGCAATATAACGCTCCTTCCAAATTAGGTAATTCACTTAACTGTCGAACTCTTATTTAATGTACCAGTTTAATCTTATAATTTCTCTCCAATCCCATAGACCGTGACAGTTAATATAAGATCCCTACTTCGTAGTTGGTTAATTCAGTTAATTAAATCATGCGATATATATATATATATATATATATATATATATATATATATATATATATATATATATATATATATATATATGGAGGCATACCATTAACTCTCTTTTAAGAATCTATCTTTTAGTTTCTCTGCCTGAACAACGAACACGGTGAGAGAGAATGGGCGTTGAAATACTTTATTATTTCAAAACGTTTTTGTTTTAAAACCTTTACCGTAATTGTTTTTTTTTATAAAATACCAAAATAAAGCATTAAATGGGTTACTTGTCATAAGTACAATTCAAGGGTTTCACCTAGTATAAATTCTTTCTTCTCTCTCTCTCTCAGATTTCCACTGATTTTGTCCCGTATTCTGACATAAAGAGACAAAAGCGGAAGCAGAAAAGGATTTCGATCTGTGTACAATACTTAGCCAATCAGAAAACGGGGATAAGTAATATTTTATCGTTATTTTCTAACGTGGAAATTTATCACTGACCTAGAACATTTTCTTGCATTTGTAATCTGTATATAAGCGAATATATATATATATATATATATATATATATATATATATATATATATATATATATATATATATATATATATATATATATATATATATATATATATATATATATATATATATATATATATATATATATATATATAATTTGATTTACAGCGAAGCGGAGAAACCTATACCCCTCCTTTGCCATTACAAAACGCTAACGTAAATCGTAAATTCTACTCTTGCAACAGCGGTGAGCCTCTTCCCTTCGGGAAATACATTAGCAAAACGTACTGGCAGAATTATCAATCTACACTAGCCAACATATAAACAGTTACTCGATTTTCACTGTCTGTAAATCAGTTATTTTGTGTCTCTGGCGCCTCGATTTCGTATCTGTGCACGATCTCGCCTGCGGATTTCCATTTCGAACTCAACCATGCAAATTGCCTTATCCTCAGTAGCATTGACTGTAATTGATTAATACTATTGAAACAACTTTGTGCGGCAGCCCGAAGTTCCAAATAGACACGTATTCGTGAAGGTTGTATTGAAAGTATTTTACCAGAATCACCAGTCACACTGGTTACTGCTGATGTAGCTCCACCAACAATTCCTAATGGAGTAACTTTAATAATTGCCGTAATCGTGATTCTCGCACATTCAGATCAACAGTTTTATGCTACGGCTATTTCGCCAATGCTATTAATAACTACATACATATTGTTTGTATTTACTAAGTAGCGCAGTTTCCTTGGCGATTACATCTCGAAGATGCTGTTCCGCTTTTATTATTTTCTCACGACGGTACATCGAAGGAGTCTCATAGTTCTTCTATTAATAATACTGTATTAATAATACTGTCGACTTAATCAGGTACTTCTAACCATTCATACAATTATACCAAAATCTTTGCCTAGGAAATATATATCTCGGACGATTGCGCATTCTGGGAGACTGGCATTACATTAAAAAAACTATAATGATGAAACAATTAAAAATTTAGGAAACTATAACTCTCGTCTTCACATAAAAACTGACACGGAGAAGAGCGTCCTTGTTGAATCTTAGTCGAGTTAATGCTGGTTTAACATAATCAACGATGAATGCAATCGGGGTGGATTTATCGATGAATTTAACTTCATCGTGTATCAACATTTCATTCACACTGTCATGCCTGTTTTTTTATGATCAGGTATTTATCCGTGTTAATGCTGTGACTGTGATCTGGTTTCGAGTTGATAGTGCTGCAATAGGGTGGTCACAACTGGAGATTTCCATCTGACTTTTTAACAAGACCACACTTCAATGAATATAAGGGTTTGTTAACATCAATAAGGCAGGAATATTCATCAACATGTGGAACATAAGTGTCAGCATCAACAATCAGCTGATTCAACATCACGTCGGTAAATACCGCAATCTCATCGCCGCAGTAAAAATCGATCACTTACATGTAATGATAAATCCAGTCAAAGATACAAACACAAAAGACGGTTAAGTAACAGTTTGGATAAATGTTGAGAGCCTGAAGCTGAACTTTATCTCAGAGGATCACCGACACAGATCTTATATATATATATATATATATATATATATATATATATATATATATATATATATATATATAAGCACGACTCTTGAACATTGTTGTCTTTAGCAGTATGCGTTACTGATGGTCTGCCATGATGTTCATTATTTATCATAACTGTTATTGCATCCATCTTCCCAATAAATACGGCTAGGACGAATAAATATGATCCAGATTCACGCACCTTGAAGATGCTTAGCTGTATGAAAACCATCTCTGATTGCTGTGAAAACAGCCTTCCATTGACTATACCAATCATTTATTCTTCTCCTTTAATAATAAGATCAAATATGCTTAATAATACGTCAAGTGAAATTATAATGCGCGGTCATTAAGTTGTGGTTGATATCACTTTTGAATCCACACATTATGCATGCCAGTCACTAGCACCTACCTTTGGAGAGAGGACATCGTATAGCAGAGTCTCTAATTTACTCTTTTTCAACGATTTCAGCCAGGTTTTTTGCAACTGCTTCTCTAAGTATCAGTAGAATGTCCACATTATATGTTTGACGTTTTCCAGTTTGATTATGAAAAATTAGATGCTTGCCAGGTCAATGTTAGAAACAACCCTACTGGTAAACTCAGTCAAACCCTCGTTGTTGGCGAACCTATTCAAAGCCAGGTAAACGTCGTGTAGGGTCGAGTCATGTCCGTAAACATTAATAACATGCATCTGTATGTCATTAAAAGTAGAAAATGGATAAAAGACGTATGGCTTTATGCAAGTTGTACCGGTTAGTCGAAGATATCCAGGGTAATCGAAGGCCTTTTTCTTTTTTATTTGTTTAGGATAATTCTATCCGGTCTCCAACATTTTAAAAGCTATCTGGGATATATATTCGACTGCCCGTATATCGGTGACTTTTGCAACCGCTAAAGAAGCAACTGCTAACGGTACTAGAATAGCAGCGAGAAACGGATATAGTCTGCTTGTTTTGTTCATTTGGCCGCATGATTAGCAATACTACGTTAGAAATGGTGCCGGTAGAAAGGGAAAACCATAGGAGAATTAGTGTATAAATTTGAAAGCGTGGTGCCAGTGACCAAAAACAGGTGATTAATTTTTAGATGGAATAAACGTTACCTTTGACGTCTAGTCTATCGCTTATTGAGCCTCACTAGTATGTAATTTACGCAAAATTCAATAAAATAAACATCGCCTGTGACACACACATAAGCACATTAGTAAACTAATTCTCTAATAAACTAGTACTATATTAAGCTAATATGCTGTAGTACATAAACTATTAAAGTGATCCAATGAAGATCACCTTTCTGCCTACATTAACAAACCAATATCTAGTACGTCAACTATCTTAAATTCGTTTCAAGACTAGTGGCAGCGTGTTCATATGGCTGTGTTGGTTTGTTGTTGGTGTATTTATGTTTTTATTATTGTCACAAAGCGGAGACAATGACGTGTGACTATTAGAGTAAAAGCAACAGGGTCATGTGGCATAGGAGTCGTTAAACTATATCAGCTAAACAAATAATATTAAAACAACGAAACAGTATTGTTATACTACTTTATCGATTGTTTTCTCTTCGCTTGCCAGGAAAGACTCCTCAATTGACCATTATCATCTCTTCATTATTTATTTGTCCTTACATCAATAAGAAATAAAATACCATATATGGTTTACTTACTTTTATAGACGTCTTGCTTCCTTTACCGTTGAGCAGCTCATTTTCGTCTGTGCATGTTGACCTGAAAGAGACACCAGATGTGATGTGATGTGATTACGATCTTTAACGTAGCTTCAACACTTTTTATGTCATATTGCTACGATGTCTACAGTGAGGCAGTTTATAGTGATGTTTAGCACTGGGGCATCATGCCACAGACATGTAGCATGATGTCCCACCCAGTCGCATTGTCCTTACACCCGGCCGACCAGTACTAACACTAATCTCTTAACGCTGAGCGTCAAGCGAGGCAGATGTTTGTACCATATTTGTAAGTCTTTCGTATGACTCGACTGGGCATTGAACCCACAACCTCCCACATAAATAGACACCAGAGAAGAAGTGTTTAATATAAGAGGGAGAAAAGAGGTACCAGTCAATTCATGATCTTACAAGCAAGTTACGATGAGAGAGAGAGAGAGAGATAGAGATGTGAGAGAGAGAGAGAGAGAGAGAGAGAGAGAGAGAGTTTAGTAAATTCAAGAGAATTGCGATTAGTTCACTCAAATCAAGTTTCCATAACCAATCAAATGCAAAGAACCAGTAATCGAAATGAACAGTTATCTGGACGTAACATTTCCGTCTTAAGAAAATAAGTTCAGCGTGAAACAACTAAGTCAATTGACTCTATAGGTGATAATATTGTTCAGTCCTTCATTACATGAAAATCTCTGTTAATGAATTTAAAACAATACATCTTTAAGTCAATTTTTATACAAGACCTTTCCAATCAAAAGTACCAGATATTTCATTTGTAGAAGGAATCTAAATACGTCTGTCGAGATAGGCCTTAGGACTTTCTTCTCAATGTGATGTTATCTCCGGTTTCATAAAAAAAACAATATCAATACACAATACACCTACGCAAGCCTTTTAATAAAACGTTTTTTAAGTCTCAAAAATCAATGGGTCTGTGAAGTGATTAGTCAGTGTCAATGATGCCTCATATCTACGTCAAAACACATTATATCTTATAACATTTTATGAAGAAATGATTTAAATCACAAACGATTCATGAAAGTCAACGTACACCTTAACTAAATTCATTTACATCAGTTTGGATTAATTGTAACAAACTGCCTCGCTGATATATGTTTTGTTGCAGATTGGTACAGTTTCTGCGATATAATGTAAGTGTTTCAACGCGTCCACACTTTTGCTGTCTAGCTTCGTCATTTTGCCGTCAGTTGTATTGACGTGCTGAAGGAAACTAATACGCGCTCTTACTCGGACGAAATATGTTTTATAGAACCGTGTCCTTTGGGACTTAAGTCAACTCGAGTAAATGAGATAGATTAGAGTTCATCAATCATGTTTCGAGTACAAATTGAGTTTTATTACTATCTGCCAGTCTGTCTTTCAATGCACTTGTGTTTTATCCAGGTTGATTTCAAACTAGTGTACTTATCTACTTTTGGGCACTTCTGCTTTCATATCACATGGCTATATAATATGATAAGTGTACATGTTGCATTCCTATACAAATGTGAGTTTGTAGTTTCACTACATAATAGGATAGGTTCACACACAACAAAACATGATCAAGTTAAACGCATATAGTGAAAGAACACTTTATTATTTGTGGCATCATGCCGCAGCCATGTCGTGGCATGATGGTCCGCCCAGTCACATTATCCTTACACCAGGCCAACCAGTCCTAACACTAACATCCTAATGCTGAGCGCCAAGCGAGGCAGCTGTTAGTACCATTTTTAGAGTCTTTGGTATGACTCAACCGGGGTTCGAACCAGCGACCTCCCACATCCGGGACGAACGCTCTAACCACCAGGCCATCGGAGCGGTCTGGTTGACTTATGCAGGCCAGCTGCAAAAGAAGGTTAGTAACACCAGCAGATGTATACAGCTTACTAATGTCCAGTTGGGCACACATTTCACAATAAGCATTATTGCCAATTGCGCCGCAGATAACTGATAATAAAACACATAGTTAATGCAAGACAAATTTTACAGACATTTTGTGTAACTGAGAACGTATAGTAGACAATCGTCTGGGTACTGAAAGCTACGACAGATTGGTTTTCTTTCATGGGTTTAATGCCTTTTTATTAGCATATTACAGGTCAAAATGGCGACCAGTATATTTGGTGGATGAAGAACCTGCGTTGGCCGCGGGAAGAACCACCAACCCACTAGAAGCTACTGACAGGCTTTATTTCATATCAACGTTAGCTGAACCAAGGGAATCTCAAAGACTATATAATTAAACCTTCAAACTCGACATACAACAACTTGCTTTCTTATGTGCTCGTAAAGGACACTGAATAGGTATTTCTTATTATAGAGTCAGTATTTCTAAAACTTGATAATCAAGTGCCTCTATGATTTATGCCGTGCATTTAATAAAATTTACACAATTTTAAAATGTCTTCGGTCACAGTATTTGTTATTTGTTTCTGATATTCTATAAAATGATGTATGTTTTTGTTCTTGTGATTTCCTCTAACATTTCGATTTCTTCTAACGTTTTGATGCAGAAACAATACTTGCATCATAATGTTGGATTTATTAACTAAGTGATTGGATTGTACGGAATAATCAAGTAATTGGAAGGTACGGAATAACCAAGTGACTGGAATGTACGGAATAATCAAAACTAATAAAGACAGGAAGGAAGCCAGAAAAAAGAAACAAAGGTAGATGGATGGAGGGAGGGAAGGTGGGCGGGAAGGAGGAAGGGATGGATGGATGGATGGATAGATGGTCGGACGGACGGACGGATAGGTAGGTATGTAGAGGTAGATGATAGATGGATAGATAGATGGATAGATAGATAGATAGATAGATAGATAGATAGATAGATAGATAGATAGATAGATAGATAGATAGATAGATAGATAGATAGATAGATAGATAGATAGATAGATAGATAGATAGATAGATAGATAGATAGATAGATAGATAGATAGATAGATAGTGAGTGTGTGGGTGGTTTGTGTGTGTGTGTGTGTGTGTGTGTGTGTGTGCTTTGAATTTTAACGCAGTTTTAACAATAGGCCAGTCATAATTCTATAATGACTACATCATGACAGTTTAAGTGATGTCTAGCACTGGGAATCATGCTGCGGACATGTGGCATCATGTCCCACCCAGTCACATTATCCTGACACAAGACTGTCTAATATTAATTGTCAGCGCCAAGCAAGGCAGATGCTAGTAACATTTTATTAGTCTTTGGTATCTCTCGGCCGGAGTTAGAAGCCACGACCGTTCGCATCGGACGAGGATGCTGCAAACCCTTTTGCTACCGGAGCGGTTTACGAAGTATGATATCAAACACATCTGCAGACTGTTATTAAACAAGAAAGAAAGAAAGAAAGAAAGAAAGAAAGAAAGAAAGAAAGAAAGAAAGAAAGAAAGAAAGAAAGAAAGAAAGAAAGAAAAAACGAAAGAAAGAAAGAAAGAAAGAAAGACAGACAGACAGAGACAGACAGTCAAAGAAAGAAAGAATGAATGAATGAATGAATGAATGAATGAATGAATGAATGAAAAAGCAAATGAGGATCTCATTTTAGTGATGAAAACACGCCCAGTAAAAATTGCACGGATATAAATATAGTCACAACAAATGGCTAACGAATACCGCATGTTTATTCATCAAGTGCACTTTCTCAAAGCATATATTCACGAACATATGGTCTTAAGCTCAGTAGTAGAAAAGAACGAAATCTAACAAGTTTTGAGAAATTCAACAAATAATGCATTTTCCTATATTGAAAAACGAAACGAAAGTTTAAAACAAACTTACTGTAGGGTGAATTAAATCACAAAACAGTCCAAAATCTTGTATCACCATTCCTAATGAATAAAATTATAATTTATCTTAGTGTTGTTTGAAATAGGATCGAGCGCTGAATGCATTGATGTGCCTGTAATGGCCTGGGACATGGTGAAATACCGCGGCATGGATAGATCGATAAAGACAGTATTTCCGTAACTGCAGTCATCGAAATAAAGGGGTTCAATGTGTTGTGTTCAATTTGTGTCAGTTGCTCTCTTGTCTAACATTCTGACTTACAGACTGTTCTAAATAAAGTAATTAGGGGCGAATGTTTCAATCTATTAGCATCAAAATCGGCATTCTCGCAGAAATTGAAATGCGTTGAAACCATGTGAATAATTTGAGCACAACTGCAAATCCAGTTCCGGGCGCACAAGAAGCTTGACACCTTTCCGTTATTTATGTCGACAAATTAAGGTGTCAGGCGAAGATCTAATTAAATTAGAAGTGAAACAATGTGGTGTTGTGTAAATTAAATTTTCAAATTGTACAAAATACTATGCAAACCTGGAAAATTTGACACTTTCGTGATAATCTAAGGTTTGTAGTATAAACCCTAATTACCAATGTAAATTCTGCAACAACAGAAACTATTTCTCTCTAGTTCAAGGCAGGTTAAATGCCATGACGAAAATTAATGGACATTTTATATAGAACGAACACATTGATTTTGACCATTTTAGTCTAATTTGTATAACATGCGAATAGAAACATCGAGTGGAATAGTGGAGGTTGTATTCTTTTAGTAAGGAATTTATTGGAAATATAAATAAACCGTAACACTACCGTATGAAATCCCACAGGTCTACTGGATTACGAAATAATGCAAATCGACAACCAATGCAAGCAACAATGTACCAGATAAGCAAGATATACAAATTAAACAGTGGTATGAAATAAAGTGACAACTCCAAATATATACTCGGCCAAGTTCCTATTTTATGTTGCAATGAAATAAAAACACAATTGGATTTATTTTGGCTTTAGTTGTTCTCATCGTATGTCTGATTTAGCTCTTTTGTACAACTGATTGTGTCATTTTAAATCACACATGCTTATTTTCTTGTGGAGTAGCTGTGTGTGGTTAGCTACTTTCGGGAATTAGCTGGTAGAGCAATCAAAACAAAATTTCTAGGCTATATATCTATTTTATATTTCTTTTCACTGTCTCCAAATTCCCATCTCGAAATCAAAAGCTCTGGGTGTATATATCAGCCTAGCAGACTTCACATGAGAAATACTGATATTATATTTTTATAACTGTCTTGATTGTTTCTAGTACACACAATCTCTTTTTCCTATATTTAACTAAACATTTGATATCTCACTAATAAGTTATCCAAAAGTTTATTTGAAAACGTATATATGGTTATAATATATCATATCAGACTCACACTCACTCACTTTCAACATCTCCCTCAAAATAAAAATCTTAAATAAATGAAGTTTATAGGTAGGAGTTGGCAAAGATTGTCAGAATTCAAAATAAAATATATATTTCTTTAAAACCATATGCAAGTTATTATTGCTAGTTAGAGAAAATTAATCTACTATCTTGTCTCTAATATCATCAACATTTTTTTCAAAATCTAAAATTAATTATAAATCCTGTAAATAATCATTTAATTAATTTGCATAAACACAAATGCCTGATGTAATCACTTACTACATAGACCATACAGCTAGAACAATTAAACCACATGATTAATGTCCATAAGGCCATGGAGTGAGTTTACTGTAAAAAAAAAAAAGTTTGCTTGTATTGTTTTAGACTGCCGAAGCAAAACATTTCTTGAAAATTGGATTCGATCCAATATGGCTATGTACAAGACTAGAACATTGCAAAACAGTTGAATCATATCAAATGTCCGTACTACATTTGTCAAAGTATGTTTCAGCTTGGTTTAGTATATATCCTTTTTGCTGAAGACTGAAGCACTTTATGATCTACAATTTCAGCAACAGATCAATTTTGTTAAATGAGACTGAGTTGTTTCAACGATGTTTAGTCTGGTCGATATCTAAAATAACAAAAAACAAGCATAAGCTAACAAACATTTCAATTTCCGACTGAGTTAAAATCTACTGAGTCCAATTTGTATCCAGACGGAAATCCTCATGTTAATGTTTCCACCTTAAATGGCAAAGCTTTCTTGCTTTTCTATCATGTTAAGTAAGACTCTAATTTGTAGTCATCCAGCTCGGTGGAAACACTAAACATATGCAATATAATTAATACAATTACAATATGCCATTAAATACCAGATGCATGCTAATTACATGACAAATTCATGGAAACGTTCAAGAAGTTTACGTTTAGTCTAAATAATTTCCAGGCACCTTTTGTGTCATAAGTTTCTTGTTCAATTCCTTCCTGCAAGCAGTAGACTTAACTTGTGTTATGT
Source organism: Potamilus streckersoni (assembly GCA_016746295.1). Taxonomy (NCBI): domain Eukaryota; kingdom Metazoa; phylum Mollusca; class Bivalvia; order Unionida; family Unionidae; genus Potamilus; species Potamilus streckersoni. Next base: position 205,656 of record JAEAOA010000531.1, read on the forward strand.
GTATTTAGTTGTATTATTTGCTGGCTTTCCTTAATGAATATATGTTATATACATTTGTATTTTGGTCTCTACCTTGCCAAATATAATGTTCACTCTGTACCTGACTCGGGACATTTATTTTGTAAACAACATTGTAAATTGTGAACGTTTATTATGAAATTAAATTGATTATTAGGAACATTATTAATGGAAGTAAACATGTTTATCTTTCTCTGATTCTAGGGTATTCTCCCATGGAAAAATCTAGTTTACCTGATGTATGTCATATTCATTATTATAGATTTAGTAATAGACATTATCTTGTTGACAACTAAGAGTGTTTTAGAAATAAACTTCTTCCCTCATCCTGGTTCTGTTTTGTGTCTTAGCTTTTTAGATAATGTTATGTAATGAGAAATTGTTCATTCTTGCATTTAACGTATTGAATCAAAATTAATCTTATTGTTGGGTTCAGATTTTCATTTGGGTGGAATATTTACCGGTATTCTAATTTTTATTAACTGGAAATAAAAAGTGCTCATTACTAATAATTTTGGCCAGAAACATATTAGAATTATAGTAATTAACAAAAGGACATTTTTACATTATAGAATTGTCATACACCGAGAGACAGTACACTATATTATGTATATGTAATTGAATTAGTTTTGTTAGTTTTAACTTTTTATTTTATTTGATTCCTTTACATGTTATATGAATGATAACTCTGTCTACTGGAATTGATATTTTTCTTTATCAATTCAATTTAGTTCTGTTTGACCAGATAAACAACCATTAGTTGAAACATTGTATCTATTTTCTGACCATGATTCTGAAATCTGGAGTTATAGTAAACATTTTTAAATTTTCCCCCAGAGTAAGAACCATTAATTTTTGGTAAGGCCTTACTAGAGTACGTGAAGTCAGGCATGAAAATGTTTCTACATCATTCTGAAAAAATGACCACGTGCCCCTCATACAGGAATCTGTTTTACGTCTTAGCTTACTGTAGAAGTCTTTTTTTCATAAGTAGCCAGTTGTGCTTTGCAGCTCAAAAGTGTTCTGTTATGACCAGTTGAATTTTTATATCTAGCAAAGACGTCATCGCCTTCCATCCTGATTTTTATCGGGATTCGAACTGTGATTGACTACGACTTTTCATTGATAGAGATTATATTTTTTAATTCTTGGATTAATTTTGTATTTCATTCGTAAGACGTAAGTCCTTTTTCTCATTTGTTTCCCTTGTTTTATAGGAAAATAAATTATTTTGTTAGAAGCTTGTTTGTCTTAACTATTTTTTTGTTACTTTTGTACGAGCATGGACACGTAACAAACATCAAACTACATGTCATTGGCACATAACCACTTTCGAGACTACATGCTCATTAAAATTCAATATTGGACTTTATAAGTAATACCAATGAAATTCAATTGCAACTTCTGGACTTGGAATAGAACCAGCAGGACCATATAAATCACACAAACCTTCTATCAAATATGTTCACCTTGTATTATAGGGAAATAAATTATTTGCTAAATTTTACAAAATATGTTGCTTTTTGCTCTTTGTTGTTCTCAGTTTAAAACCATATATCGCAACATCTGACTTTAAAACAAATTATACAGATGTCACGAGGTCTACTTGCGAAGTGACAGGATCTTTTATGGTACAGGAAAATAACCGAGCGGGTCTAATTTGGTTCATCTGGCATTTACTAGAGTTTTCGGTTATCTATGTCAGGTTATATATATATATATATATATATATATATATATATATATATATATATATATATATATATATATATATATATATATATATATATATATATATATATATATATATAATGTAGATCTATATACGAATAGCTACTTTTTGAGAAACAGCTGCGTGTCCTGTTTAAGTATTTTTCCATCTGAAAAAGATCAACACTCTATTGCTGAAATTATTTCTCTGATCTGTAATATAATAAAAGTATAATTTCATTCATTTTGTATTCAAAGTCTGATTTGATTTATATTGTTTTGAAAGTTTAATTTAATTTATTTTGTATTTAAAGTCTAATTTAATATTTTTTGTATTCAAAGTCCAATTTGATTTATATTGTATTCCAAATCTAATTTAATTTATACTGCATTCAAAGCCTAATTTGATTTATTCAAAGTCAAACTTGATATTTTTTATTCCAAGTCTAATTTGATTTATATTGTATTCACATTCTAATTTGATTTATTTTCAATTGAAAATCTAACTTGATTTATATTGCATTTAAAGTCTAATTTGATTTGTACAGTATTCAAAGTCTAATTTCATTTATTTTGTTTTTAATGTCTAAATTGACGGCTCCTTTAATTTGAAACATAACATTTAGTACGGAAACATTTTATTTCACGGTCACACATTTAAGCCTTCGAATACATAAAAAATAGAAGCAGAAAGTATTTGTAATCGGCAGTAAAAAGGTTGCAATCATTGCGAATAGGTCAATGCTACAAGACGAGAGAACAGAGCTCTTCTATTGATATTCTCATTTTGTGTGCTGTGCACACTGGGTTATTCACCCTTTAACTCCAGCTAAGGAAATCATCCAAGTTATGTCGATGATTTGATTGCTCTTATATTATCAGTGTTTTGATTGAGAAAATAAATGCTTCTTTCAATAGATTCATAACGAGCATCGTTACCGTCGTCCAGCTTGCTTGAACGCATAACTGTCCAACCAAGTAATGTAACGATGTCATGAAATCTTTAAAGAAATAAAACCCACTGTTGACTAATGCATTTGTATCATTGCTGCAGAATGTGTTTTACTACGTGTTGGGTTGAAAAAAGAAACAATCATTCCAGATTGTTATTTAGTTTTGTGTACAGTTTAGTAAGATTACGCATTCTGATATTTCTCATTATTAACTCTTGTATCTCTGTATAGGAATTCATATTGGTACACATACACATACATTGAATACCTCTGTCTAGAAATTCTTATTGGTACACATGATTATATTAGGAAAACCTATTTGTACATACTTGGAATACCTCTGCATAGGAATACATATTGGTACACATACGCATACATGATGAAAACGATAACGCAATGAATCATAGGGAAACAACAGCGACTTAAATGCACTTATATTCATTTCTCGATATTTAATATATATAAAAGCCACGTGGCCAAATGATTCAAAATATTTCACCCGTTAGGTAGTACAATGACGAAATTTAAAAATAATGTTATAGCAATACTTATACAGATAAGATCAATGAAAATGTGAACATATTAGCGATTTGGATGTCACAATGATATTCGGAAGCCAAACATCACACACGAATATATTTTATAGCAATTCAAGAGCGGTTGGTTGACTTTGGTGTAATTAACCGTACCTCATTAAGAAACCAATTATGGGAAAATATTTTGAAATCAAGCATTTGATTCCCTATAACATCAATCACGATTACTAATTTTTTTGATCTGGTGTATTTAATATTTCGTCTCCTTGCACAAAATATTTAGCAGGCTTTTCTTGCTTGTTGTTTCCGTTCTTTTTTTCGGGGGTGGGGGAGGTCCTTTAGCGTGTCCTGTCCAATGCTATGTTTCATCTCGTTTATCTTCACATATTTTCTACAACTTTTTGCCACAAGAAAAACTTAAAAAACAAACTCACCAATCAAAAAGTATAAATATTCTAATTTCCCCTCCAAATAATCTCCATACAATTAAAAGTTGATTTGCGTTCAAACAATGTTTTAAGTAGACACGAAACGCTACCAAAGTTATATTTTAAAAAATCCTCAAACCTAATTCGTTGGAGCTGCTGCCTTATAGCACCTGTACGTCTCCTTTAAATTTCCAAATAGCAAAAAAAAATAGGTGACCAATATGTCCACAAATATATGATGGTTTTCGTACTTGGAATAATTCAACAATTAGTCCGGCATATGTCTAAAGGATATCTTGCCAAACAAATGGAGTAACAGGTCCACCTGCTTGTACATGGTACATGGTACTGGAACTCAACAGATTCGTACTTGTGTACTTCATATTAAAATATTTTAAACTCTAAGGCGCAGAGTAAGAAAAAGCAGAAGCAATCGATGACACAATACTGGACCATCACTCAACCACCTATATTAACTGCGTCCATCTATATTACTGGCTCATCATTAAAAATTCCAAATATACTAGTGTAAAATCCAATTATAGCCCTAATTTCTTGCAACCCCTCAAATACTCTTGCCACCACGCCACGCACCTGTCCGTCTCATAAGCAAACTAACTATTAACATGTAATTATTTGCACATGCTATGTACACTTTAACATTTGAATATTATACATTACTTATATTAACTTTGAAAATCAATATAGGATTTAAATGATCAATGTTGGGTATTTATCGATGTGCAAAGTTTACCTAATCACTCACAAAGTAAATAAAACCCGACTTTATATAAATTTTGTGATTAGGTAAAATGTATATAACGATAAATACCCAACCATGTACATTTAATCCCTATAATTCCAATTTATTTCCTTGCTAACATCAGATCAGCAGATTTAGTCAACAAAGCATTCACTCTTATGCACATCAAAGTTTTCTTTCAATATATTATATATGAGAACTTTTATTTCCAGTAAATAATAATTTTCAGTGAATACTAAATTACAACCTAAATCAAATACTGAATTCAACAAACAATTTTTTTTCAAGATTTCACATCACGAATATTTTCTCCAGTAAATAATCTTATTTTTAAAAATACTTGAGACACAAAAGAATAACCCATATAGTTCATTTCTAGAACAGTATAAGTCATAATTACAAGGTCAGGTACTAAAATTGTACTAAAGGATATGACAAACATAACGTACTTGACTCAGCCCAAGATAATAATCTTAATATTTAACCTACAATGACAAAAAAATATAAACTATATATTAGTTGTTAACAGAATATGAAAACCGCAATCAGTCTGGTCAGGTAGACAATAAATTTTATCTTGGACAAGGCCTGCTACAAAATACAATTTGACATTATCCACAGTATATAACGAAACAAATAGCTCATAAACAATGCAAACTAAAATAAATAACATGTTCATTCCTGACAAACTACCACGAGAACAGTTTTGATGAAAAACCATCGGCCATCCACTCAGGAGGCGTAGCGATGCAAGCTTCACGAAGGCCGACGCAGCCGTCGTAGCAACCGTATCTGATATAAGATTGACTCCGTTTACAGTGAGGACCACCTATCTATCGTGCGACTGATTTTGTTGCATCCCCTCTGTTTCTATGACCACCAATATCGAATCATTGATTTTTAAGATGGCCGTCATGGTTGCTATATTGGAGGTCATACCGGCATTATTTTTATTCTGGAGAAATTAGACAGCATAAGAAATCTTCTGAAAGAATTTCATGTCAATGTAACTTTTCATTTAGGAGCAGAAACGAAACTAAATGTTTTGGATCGCTGCAATAAAGGCGATATTTAAGTTTGGATTTTACCAGTTTTATTTAGTAAGGAGTCTTTTCGTGAAAATCACCGGTAGACAATTATTTTTTGTAGGTGAAGATTTTCAAGATGGATGATATGATAGACATACTGGATTTTAGATTAGCACAATTTTTAGGACTAACTAGATACCAAAATAAGTCTTTCTATGAAACGCTACATGCTGATCTGACTTTCTGTTCAGGAGAAGTAACTATAAAAAGAGGTTCAAGACTGAAGCAACGGGTCTATTTGTGATGTCTGGGAGGCACTAGTTTTATCGAAGTACAACTAGATATTTTTAATAAGTTTATTGGTGGAACCCCATGTTAACGTGACCTTCAGGAGGTGTGTTCCATTAGGAGCAAATATATGACTGTTATACTAGTACGTGTTCTCTGGTAAAATTCCATAACACACATAATGAAGCATCCAAAGCCATATTCCGTGCCAGTGTATAATCATCTCCTTTCTTATTTGCCTAATTCTTGTTGCAAAAAAACATGTTGATATCTGTAATAATAATTTAAATAGGTTCGTCATAGCAGTGTAATTTGTATGTGTTTCTACATTAATCTAAATAATGTATGCGCTAATTGATTAAAGTATTTGCAACCATCCTTTATCTCAACTAAAAACCATGAGTAGAATATTGAACTCACATAACTTGATCTTTTTATGTAGGGGTTATCTTAAGTGTTTTGTGTGCAGAAATCATTTTAAAATATTCCAGATGAAGGGTTATGATGAGATTTTAATTTTAACGTAGCTTTAACAATATTTTAGTCATATCGCTACGATGTCTGCATTGTGACAGTTATAGTGATGGCTAGCACTGGAACATCATGCCGCAGATATGTGACATGATGTCCGACCCAGTCACATTATCTTGACATCCAGCCGACCAGTCCTAAGACTAACCTCTTAATTCTGAGAGCCAAGCAAGGCAGCTGTTAGTACCATTTTTTTAAAGGTATTTTGTTTGACACGGCCTTTATTCGAACCTGTTACCTCCCGCATCCGAGGCGTACGCTTTAACCACTAGGCCACCGGAGCGATTAGCGATACAAATAAATTCAATATGACTGCCGTGACTGATATTTTCGATATCGGATCGGCACGAATTTCCTTTAATGATAAACTGGCGTCAAGAAAGGTCTTTCCGTGAAAACTATGTTGGTATCAGCCTTCGTTTAGGAGTAACTGCGACAACATTTCTAAGATCATCGCTTTAGCAGCCATACCTGATAGCTAAGCAGCTCCAGTTAATTCAGGACAAATATGACGACAGCGTGCGCGTGCATGTGTGCGTGCGTGTGTGTGTGTGTGTGTGTAAAGTGGGCAAAGGTGGTTTGTCACACTAAACTACCAGACGTATATTAGTAACAAAGAATATTCTTTACTGGCCCAAAATAGTTTTCAAGAATTCAAGATAATACCTCTTCTTCTATTAACCTAAAGTTTTCTAATTTACCGCTGTGGTGAACATAATGTGTGTCATATTGATACTATCTTCATTTAGGACCACCAATTCATCATCAGAAGTCTTTGTGGAAGTCTCATGTTGATAATGGCTTTGAAATTTTGAGATAATAATTATAACAAGATTTTCAAAATGACTGCCACGATGGCCGTATTGGTTAAAAGATTGGCACTATTTACATTTGATCAACAACGAACATCACAAGAAGCATTTTGGTAAAGGAACAATATCGACATGACCAGCAATATAGCACATGCAATGATAATGAATTGGAAATTTTATTTTAAAAAAAAAAACTTAGATGCAAGTAAAATGGATATATACAGTAGAAATTCTTTGGAAATGGAACGTGCTTTTGATTGTTGCATATCACAACAAGACATTGAATTTCCGATACATACAAAATGCCATCTATATTGTGAAATGTGTGTGTACATACAATGCAATTCGATTTCTTAAATTAGTAATTACTTTTTACAGCATGACTAATGACTAATTTGTAACTTACATTAATTTATCCATTTATTATATTTTCTCTATGAGATTATTATGTAAACATAATTATCACATGGCCGAGAATATTAAAAATTATAAGGATTTAGGTTCCGGGTAAATAAAAGCATAGATTTTCTTAACATACTGAAATTTAAGTATGCGACCAAATCTCATTCACGCCATATCCAGTTCGAATGCCTTTTTTGTACTGTTTAATTATAAAATAGTGCCAAGCACAATATTTCTAAATCATCTGCTTTACAACAGTACCAAAACAAACAGAACTGGTAACATGACTGGGCTCTTCGATAAAAGTTGTTATCTTACTGGGGTGGGGGGATTAAGGGTCTCTTTTCACGCTCGTGAGTTATGTTTCACTGTAGGTACTCTGACATCAGTAGCTATAAAGGCAAGTCATTTCTCCAAATTAATAAACGTTGTTATGGGATACAGTTAAAATTTGCAAGAGTTGGAGTTAACAATAAAAATATACCATGTAATATAGCATAAGAATATCACATATCAAAATTTGAATGGCTTTAAAGCAACTCAGTTTTTTTTAAATTAAAATGTATTGCTTTTACATAAAACATTTCAAATTTATTATTTTCTTTCCAAAAACTTACGGAACTAATTACAGCGACTGTATTTCTCAGGTGACGTGATGACACCTCGGAATCATTCACCCATGATAAATATACACCACGTTTATTACTGATGTAGAAGGATAAAAAATTAAAATTAGTACACTAACACATTTTGGGTGTTTTCGAAAACGTAACCGGTTTTACTGGCCTTAAGAACTTAACATGAGACCCCCAATTGCATATTTCTGATATTAATGAGGTACCTTCAAGAAATGCCTAAACAAAATCTGGTATTGACGTTTTTATTGGTTTTCTACATGAATTATGGAAACTGTCAGAGATTTTTCCTATATAACCTCTTGCCAAATGCCACTAAAAGAGTATTGTACACCAGTAACACACTAAGAAAAACGGTATTCATTTAAAAAAAACACATTCAAAATGGTCATTAAATCTAGTAATAACAAAATAATTTGAGCAGCAATTTTAACTGTGTTTGAAAACTATGGATAAAAAAGCATTGACTACTGTCAGTTGTAAACCGAAATTAAGTGGCAATCGAAAATTAGATACAGCGTTTTCTCCATGCAAGTAATCCCACAATGATCAAGCTCCAATTGCTTAAAAATGTTGTGCTCTCGAGTCTGTTAGATACAAAAGCTGTTATGTTTCTAGGTACTCCGACCTAAAAGTATCGATCCGAGCATGAAAAGTTTTAATACAAGTAAACATGTTTAGTTGTCGTAAGAATAGTCATAATTTAACAAATTATATAATTTGAAACCTATGAACAAGCTAAATCTTTGAAACGTCCTTGTGACAAAATTATTGCAAATATTTGTGAATTTTTTATTGCTGTAATATTACAGCTGTTAAGGTTTTTGAGTAGATACACGGATATATTTCATTCGTAAAATGGAAATATTTTGTATAGTTACGAATGACTTCGCGTTGTTAGAGCGGGATCACGGGTTACTGCAATTTTATCCCTTGTTCACCCAAATTTTGACTCCAGTATGCCTCTTGGACATGCTCGTTTGTCATGGAAAACTCAAAATATCCACCGATTTTCTTTAGCGCATGTCTACGCTACGTTGGCCTCACGCACTGTCAAAATCGCCAAGGGAATATAAACTCTAACCCTGGGGATTCGAGACACCAGAAAATCACCGGTGCTGGCATTGGAGTACGAACTGGAAGAAAATGGTCGGTGAGCCAAGCTGTCGACGATGCAGTAAGCAGGCTGAGTAACTGTATTCAATATATGTTGGTAGTGAAGGATCATGGTTAAGACCAATGCAAATACGGAAGAATGTAATTAACCTGAAAGGAGAAATGTGGTCCATGATCGGTGAGGCAGAGGAGGAATCAAGATCGGTAAAGACAGTCCAAATGTGGATCCAAACAAGCAGAGAAAACAGAACTATTGCAGGAAGCGAAGTCATGGGGGATGTCGGTCGACTTGGGCAGAAAAACTGGTTATTTTCTTACGTCGTATATACAGCCTTCCAACCGGACGTTGTCATCTGGTCACCAGCTGCAAAGAAATGACACTGGTGGAACCTACTGTACCTTGGAAAAAGTCGAGAGGTATATTCATGAGAGAAAAGCGGATAAACCATCTAGAGTTGGTACAGTATTGCAGGTGCAAAGGATGTAAAACATGGTTGTTCTCTGGGAAGGTTTGTTGTAGAGTATTTCAGCTGAGACAGTCTGGATGTTGTTGTGTACATTGGGAATACAAGGAATTGCATGAACGACAGTTGTGAAAGAAAGATATACAATCGGCTGATGACGTCAATTTGGAAATCAGACCAACTGTATATCTACATATTTAAGATAACAATTCATTTCCATTTTAAGACGACAATTCTAGCGATAAAAATATTAAATGTCTGTATATTTCTACCGAATTGCAATTGAATTTACTGACTGCTTCTAGTGTAATTGGCTCAATTTCTGGGCAAATAATTTGGATAGCATGGTAAACATCACAATAAAACACTGGTCGATGAATGAATGAACACTAAGTTTAAATGAAAGCAAGGTGCGGAACGAAAAGTTCCATTGTGCAGCTCATTTCATCTTAACAACATACTGAAGCACGTCACTGTTGTTATGGTTAATTTGGCCACGTGTTAAAATAGTTATGACAATAATACAAATGTGCAAGGAAAATATATTTCTACAATTCATTGTACAAGTATATTTTCCTTGCACATTCGTGATTTAAGAACAGTTGTCAAAGCAAGTAAGATAATCTCTTTTTTAACCACTACAATAGTCTTAATTACTATTCGGTAATTTCTTTTGTCAGTTTGAAGTATTGAAAACAGACCGACACAATTTGCCCTTTGGATGCATTGGTGAAAGACTGGAGTTGGTCGGGTAGAAAGACATAATTTGTTATACATTGGATGTCTTGTGCTTGACTTTAACATTGTGAGTTTTAATATTTCATACGCGATTAGAAATATATCATAATAATTAGACCCATTTTTACATTTCTATTTTTAATGAATAGAAATTAAAATTGAATCTTTGAGATAATAAGATTTAATATATTTAAATATGTATTGCTTACAGGTTTTGAGCGTGATATTACGATGATAAAAAGGGCCGCACGTTCTACGTGTAAGTACACATCTACATGCTTTTGATACATATCAGCACAGGATGGCATGTGTATATAAGGAAACAATCACTCCAAAAGGCTCCGTGGCTACCACTTGGACACTAAGTACTTATCTGTACGAATCTAAGACGCACTGAACTGACGAATCTCGACTCTTTGCTCTCATGTATTTAATATCTTGTTAAATGAGGATGCAAAGATACGCTAATACCTAACCTACGCTGAGAGAACATCAAATGATTTAGTTTTTTATGACGATGGAGTAGAATCATCATCAGCTTAGAGTGGCATCAAATATTAACCTTAAACTGTTACATTAATGCTTGTCGAAATGATAATTCAACCTTGCTATCTTAATTAATTCATCATTCGTACTTTGTCATGCATTTTTAGATTTTAGGGTACACATTCTTGCTAATAAGTAAGGTCAAGGTAATTGTTCCATATGTTATTCTCTTTTCATTTTCCGGGTGATAATTTTTTGTCAAATCAACATCAATTGATTTATTTCCGTGGTGACAAAGGAAAGGAACCAATACATTACCTCATGCAGTCAAAGCATTGACAATACACCACATGGAAACAGTCAACTTCTGGGACTTAAACGTGTGTGTTATCGCCTTAAAATGGTAAGTATGCCTCATTGTACAGGTCTTACATTACACTGGGTATACTCGTGTTTAATATGGTCAAAGTTTCCTTCAACATTCTGGGATTCTGCCTCCTTTTCATAATCTGCTTTAAATTTATTTAAAACTGAATTTATCTGAAACGTCTTTCGATGTGTGAAACGAATTATTCATTACTTCTGAAGTTTTATCGAGTAGAGATCTAAATTATTTCACTGTATCAATCGTTCATAAATATTACCACAGAAGAAAAATTAAAAAATTAACAGAATTCGTACATCTTTCATCCATCGTCTAAATAAATTTTATTTGATGCTTTCAAATGCACCACCTTTATATGTTTTATAATCTTGGTCGTGGTTTCTCGTATATGAAAATCCCAAGAGATCATTTCATGCGTGTCCTTTTATCTCTTTTTGGAAACATATCGTTTCAAACAGCACTTTACGCTGAATATAATATTGACCAGCCACCACCTGTAGACAGAAAACCACCAATTATCTCCTCGTAGGATTATCAATATTTGCTCTCGTGCCGTATATGCATTGTATTAAAAGCACGAGAAGATTCACGGGCGTAACAGAGACAAAGTACATACAGTGTTAAATGGATTAGTTCCACTCCTAGTGGTATTTAAGGTTCCCAACCATCTTCATAATTATATCAACTTCATCCATGGCCGAAAATACATCTAATTTTATGACCAAACTGCGTCCGCAAGGAGTTTAATCCTTCATGAGTTCTACTCGAGTCACAGTTGCTGTATGATTGATCTTGTGTTCGGAATTTTATTTAATAATTTGCCTTTGTAAATGCCGTTCCATGTTTGCTAAAGATACGCAGTAATTAGTTTGGTTATAATGTGCACAATTTTCATGTATGATTGCATAATAGTAATCGGAAGTAACAGCACCATTCAACCATCAAATGAAACTAAGACAATTTGAAATAAAAGAATCGCATGATGTTACGTGAACTGTTTCATTTTCAGAAACTAACTCCAATGAGAATAGGATTTAGGATTGATTGCACAACAATTTTACTTTTCAAGCCATCAACTGAGGGAGGAACTTAGGAATGGAGACGTATTTGCACAAATGCATTAGGTGCAAGTGATAGGATAACCGACTAAAGCACGTGGATAGTGCTGCTACACTACAAAATCATATTATTAATTTGCATGCACATTTTATATTGTACACTTGCGTGATCTTTAAATTCGGAAGAAATAAGCCATTAAATAACTTTAAATATTTGTAATGTTGTGCATACTTCAATTAATTAGGCACGTTTGACATTTCGACATTTTCTTTTATATATATATATATATATATATATATATATATATATATATATATATATATATATATATATATATATATTGTAACTCCTGGTACATGATTTAAAAAATATCCTCAGCTGTAAATTGTACAAAGTATGGTTATTTAGGTTTGCCTTCGTGACCTCAGTCTGTTAAGAATACAGTATTACACAGGATTTATAAATAGATGCTTGCATATGTTACTTACGCATGTGTTGGAAACTATTAATAATAATTGTAAGAAATAAGACTTAATAACGCCATTGGCTTAATTTCTCACTGGCTGATGCGGTTTCGACGTTTTTAGAGAGTTCAGTAACTTTCCATTCATTGGGCTAGGTCATATGAATAAGCAAGTTCGAACTTTAAAAAAAGTAGTTTGATCTGTCACGTGGGGTATATTGTGAAGTAAGAATTGTAATATTTGTTGTGGATAAGGACAGAACTGGGCAATCAGATTCATTCCTATATTGGTTCTCATTCACATTTCTTGTGAACCTGTTGTAAGTTTGCATATGCGTTTTATGTTGTACTTAGATATAATTCGAGAGGGAAAACATTTGCTTTTAGTGAAAATAGAAATTGCTAATTGCTCATTATATATATATATATATATATATATATATATATATATATATATATATATATATATATATAGAGAGAGAGAGAGAGAGAGAGATATGTATGTATTTGTGTATCTGTTTATGTATGTATGTATGTATGTATGTATATATGTATGTATGTATGTATGTATGTATGTATGTATGTATGTATGTATGTATGTATGTATGTATGTATGTATGTATGTATGTATGTATGTATGTATGTATGTATGTATGTATGTATGTATGTATGTATGTATGTATGTATGTATGTATGTATGTATGTATGTATGTATGTGTGTGTGTGTAATTTGTTTCTTCCCAAGAGATTTTCGCACTATTAGGCGACCTCATGATCAGATATTTTGCTCCATGAATATCAGAATTTAAAACGTTGTATCCTTAATTGCGAGAGCATGTTTCTTTTCAAACGCCTTTCCGGTACTGAATATTCGTCTATAAAACATTCAATTACAGTCATGCTTAATTTGCTCTCTTTTTATTTTGTTAATAAGAGTCTAGTTAGGCAAACAAACTAGATTGAATTGCGTCGCATCACATCCTTGTATGTCCAATTAGAATAATCAGATCCTTATATCAATAAAAAAGACACAAGAAAAGTGGCAATTAAAATTTCATGGAATATACCATCTTAAATGACTTGCAAATTGTGACCCAGACCATTACATCCCACATTCTCTATCGACTTTTCCTAATCCCAAAACATTTTTTATGAATTATTGTTAGATAAAATCAAATTCTGTACTCGTTTATCAAGAAATCGATAAAATATGTTATCATGTTTACACCCGAGTCTCCTGGAAATGTTGCATGTCAATATAAAATATTTAATAGGTAAATAACTGTCTGTTTGCGTGTTTTCCTCCATAAATGTGTGAAAACATTCATGTGAGTATACATTATTAAGTTTCCATAACAATAAAGTAATATATTTATGGCCAAATAATCTCAGAGGGGGGAAATATGATGCTTTCTGAATTATATATCGTTATCATCTTCTTTGTGCTATGTGCAGATAATGTAATCAAACAGGACAGTTTCCAAACCAACAACACTGATAGCAGGGTGAATATTGCCATGTGCACATAAGTGTTTATGCTGCATTGGGAATGCGTCTTTATTATTGGACAGCTTAGAAAAGGCAAATAACTCCAATCATTAATATTACCAGTCATAAACGTCTGGTTAGAATGAAATATTCTCAAAGCCTTCATTAAGACGCAAATGCTGCCAGACTATAGAACTTCAATTTGTAAATGTTTCATGCTGCCATGATGCAAAGGCACACTGACGACGACAATGAAAACTAGGCAAACTGAAAAATACTCAACAAACGTTAATTATCGTAATTTATCAAATCGTATCCAACTGAAATCAAAATGATTCTACTAGATCGACTATAATGGTCTGTCAAGTGCTTTAAATCCAACTGATGAGAGAAATTCGATAATTATAGATAAGGGTTTCATTTTCATCGGCACTAAGCGCTTTAGGTTTGTAAACGCATTTCCTGATTAATATTTTCATCGACTGCTTACCATATGCATTTGCAGATACCAGAAGTACGATCTATCAAGGAACACAAATAGCTATTTTAAATACATGTCCGCACATAATCCTATATCCCTACTAAATATATCTCTGTTTACCAAGAGAAGTTGAAATATCATTTATAAGCAAAACGATAATGATTAAAACATTTGTAGGGAAGCAACAAAATATACTGCATGAGATTTATTCACTTTGCTTTTCCTATCAGTGACCTAATCACGCGTTTATCATTGTCAGTCAGGATAAACGCTATAAAGAAAATATATGTAACAACATGAAAGGAAGAGGGATTAGAATGCAATCTTCTGCAAAAGGTTTTATGTCATTCAGGGATCATCAAAATTAATGCGATAATAAACAAATGTGACAGAAGGTTCGTACTGGTAAATTTCAATCGAATAGAGATAGATTCAAACGAAAGCGCAACCGAACTGATAATGAACGTGGCCATTAAATAATATTTGGATATGCAAAAACTCTTGTATCTTAAAATAAGTAACAAGAAAGAGTAATAACCAACAGGTTTTGAATACCCGATTATAAATTGTATTTCCCTAAAATATAAAGTGAAATAATGAAAAATAACTTACAGTTTGGCGAATCAATTCATAGGGTCCTAAACCTTCTATACATTAAAAACATTTTGAGTAATCCGAATGAGTTCCAAAAATATTCCAAATGAAAGTATATACTGAAATAATGTATCAATAAAACAGAAGAACCACTGTGTAAAAATCTCAATATGTCTTTAAATGACATCACAGTAAACTTGTACAGCTATGAATCCAAATGTCCTTAAATGCATCCAAACTTATATAGAATATCTATTATATATCCAAAAAGCCTTTAACTGAATGTTGGAGCACTTTCATTCCAATGAATAATTAAATTAAAAGAAAATCAATCCTTTCATTATAACTCTTCTAAGACTGATAATATTACTAGGAATGTTTAATAACACGAAATAAGTTTCTTATTTACAATGTTAAGTCATAATTAGTAAAGCAATAACGGTTCAATGACTCATTTACAGTGCACATTGTATCGGTAAACAAGGGCCACGTGGATTACACTAGCTAATCAATAATTAGGCAAGTCTATCAGTTCTAAAAATAATTTATCTCCATTCACAACACGCGATGTTTATCTGGATTAAAGACTTGAACTTATGAATGAATGTATGCATTTGATACACGACTGATTTCTAAGTTAACAGGCTCATTCGTACAAGAAATTAGTACTGAAAATGTTATTAACAAAATAAGCCTTACAAACACTGCATTATGAATGGCAATATACATGATATAGGTATACATAACAGATACTACAGATGCAAACACAAGAAGAATTGGGCTTAAATAAAAATTTAATGTCTTCCCTAGCTGTTACCTTAAGCTTGAGGCTGAATTCTTGGCTTTTGAATCTGTCAGTATCATATATAACCGGTTGAAATTACATTAATTTTGTTCCAGTAGCTTAAACATTAACCTCCAGAGAATGCAACAAAAATCACAAAATTATAATTTGTGTTGACTTGCTATGAGCTAAACCTAGTGGTAGGAAGCCTGTATATGTTATGTGGCACATCGTCTAGAAATGATCAGTATTGTATGTAAGACAAATGAGGCCCTCTGCTAGATAAGGCATGAAACCCCTTACAATGAAAATTTCATCGTAAATTCCTTTTGGCCAAGAATACCGCCCTTTCGCCAAACCAAAATGGTGCATGTACTTAAGCATACCTGAGAACAATGGTAAATTCTGTACTGGATATGGTACGTACATGAGCAGAGTTTCATGAAATATTCCTAGCAATCACAAAGTTATGGGCTAAAGAAGCAAATGTTTACAGAACGATGAAATATCAATGTTTTAATATGATAACCTGAAGTTAAGATGGTTGTATAAAATGCATTAGCATTCATATGATAAGTCAACACGTCACTACGCGTATTCCGGGCATGACACTGACCTTGATACATGACACTAAACATAACAAGCGCTATCTGTATCAGTGCACATGCATTCATCCTAGTATCTTAAACAGCTTCAGAGCTACTGCCTGGATAAAAATATTGAACGTGTAAACATTTAAGATATAACGATATTAAGTGCTATCTGAAACAGTGTCGGATTATCATTAAAATAAACGTATTCAGTTTCAACTCTCTAAATATGGACTTTTGGTTCAAGACTTGGCAAGAAATATATGCATATTGGTATGTGACCTATGATTGTAGCTAAGATTATTAGAGTCATAAAAAGTCAGTACCTAACATTGTACAGTGTGGATGATGCTACCTTTAATGGCTTCAACCAAAGGCCAGGAAATCACAAGAAAGTAGTCTTAAAATCACTATTAAATGTAATTCTATAGATGGAATTTTCATAGTGGTACAAGAAACATTGTCCAAAAAAAAGAATTCATTACTTGAGTACTTCTGTAAACCCAACCATGAAAAATAACAACAATCTTTTAAATTGGACCATCAAGGGTGTTATGACATTATCCGTGGGAATTTGTGAGTTTCAGGCTACAAGCAGCAGCATTTTGGAAACTTTTGTACAAAAAGTGCACAAGTATCCGTACATTATGAGTCCAAATTGTCGTCCAGATGCATGTGTACAGAAGTATCACTTGTATAGATTTCACACTGAATGATCACTTGCGTGCACATGAAATTTAATTTAGTAATAAACGTGCTAAGTCAATTACACAACACTTCAAACGTATACGTCTACGGATATTGCCTAATCTATGTGACATTTTTACTATACTCTCAATGTGTATTTCTCTTTGCATATACAGTGTGTGTATCTGTGTGTGTGTGTGTGTGAGAGAGAGAGAGAGAGAGAGAGAGAGAGAGAGAGAGAAAGAGAGAGAGTGTTATAGGGTTGGGACCTCAACAGTTTCCAGGTTATGATCAAAGAGCAAGTGCTTCCTCAAGATCTGTACTGTTTCCGATTTGATTACATATATTTACCCCTACATAAGGTTAGAAGGTTCAGATCTCAACTGTTTCCAAGTTGTGACTCAGGGATAGGTCCACTGTCTAGGGGACATGACCCACAGTTTGAATTAGGCATACTGTTATGTTTAGTACTGTCTCATGACCTACGGTCTGAATTAGGCATACTGGTATATCTAGTGCTGTCTCATATCCAATGTCTAGTACTGTCTCATGACCCACGGTCTGAATTAGGTATACTGGTATGTCTAGTGCAGTCTCATGACCCACGATCTGAATTAGGTATACTGGTATGTCTATTGCTGTCTTATGACGCACGGTCTGAATTTGGCATACTGGTATGTCTAGTGCTGTCTCATGACCCACGATCTGAATTAGGCATACTGGTATGTCTAGTACTGTCTCATGACCCACGGTCTGAATTAGACATACTGGTATGTCTAGTGCTATTTCATATCCTTCAGACCCATATATGCTGACTGGCCGCAGATCTTAACCGTTTCTTTGATGTGACCTTGCCTGCCCACAGTGACCATCTCTGGGAAAGACCAGAGAGTGTAACCAAAGCCCCTATGCATATGTTATAGCACTGGCACTAAAGATGACACAGACCAACTTTTAGATTTTCTTCTAAAATACTGCAAATATTTAGATTTTTAAAAAATCATTAACTGTCCAATTGGGACCACTCTGCATTTCTAAAGGCTAACCATAATCAAAGTTTTAAATCTGTGTCTTTAATGTTGGTGGAGATACTCCACATTACTAATGGAGGAACATCTCTCATAAAGATACATGTGGCTAAAAGTCACTATTTTAACTTAAATATGATTACGCTCAATGATAAGTATGAAAACATTTCAAACAATATTACAACAATCTCTGATTGGATGACAAATGATACCTTTTACGAAACAGCGTATCACGAAACGAGAAGCAAAAAGAAATAAAAAAGCAAATTTGCGTGCATTTATATTTGAATATAATAATTTAACTAAAAGCCACAAACATTAAAACAACAAGGCATAATTTTAAAAACATCAATACTATTTATACTTTTATAACAAATGAAATCAACAGAAGCTTTAAATAAAATATTTTTTATTATCATGGTAACGCACTATATTATATCTACCTATTAATATCTTCCAACTGTCAACCAACGTTTCATAAAATGTACATTTTTCATTCAGTTGTCATGACTGTAGAATGAATTGTGAGGTACATAGTAGTGAATGGTAAAAGGTCATTGGCATATAGCAACCTATGTACACTGGAGTTGGTTAGTATTATTATCCTATTGTCTGTATACTTTACATGCAGCGTGTGCAGTTTAATATTAGCGATATTACAGCACACAAACATATCAATTTATGTGATTCCGATTGGTCCAAATAAGACCATGAATTTTCGTGTAGCATTCTTTCTACTAATTAGCTACGATCGTGGGAAAATTTTCTTCACCTACCTGCTGAAACCTTTTCTTGTTACTAATACTATGGATATATTGGCGTTCATTTTTCGAAATGATTGACCAAAGGGATGATAAAAAATGGCGTTAAGCCAAAAACAAAAATAACAAATTAAAGTTCGGGTAGTTCATTGGGAGGATATATGAGGGGAGGGTGGGTGGTAATCCTGTAACAAAGAATTCACCCTACATAAAAGAGTGGTTTAAATGTTAACTTCTAGAAGCAAATAAATTCACCTCTCTTCAAAGAAGAACGTAGACAAATACCGGTCTCAAAAAAAAACAAAACATTAGTGTTATCGACCCACAGTATTTTTACTTGGTAAAATAGCTTAAATGATTTAATGTCTCTTATGTTATGCAATTTACAGTCTCCTGTTCCAGATCAATTAATGCACATGTCCAGTCAGAGAAACATTACATTAAATATGGAATTTCTTCATTCAGTAATAATAGTTTCACATGAATATCAAATAACTTTCAATACTGAAAGTCACATACCTTAGGTGTAAAACGTTGCATTGATCGTATAACCAAGTGAATCAAACTATGTGACATCACACGGAGCTTCCAAATACATTTTGTGTTGACAAACGGTTATGAGTCGATTGTTCCATTCATTCTGAGGGCCAATTACTCTTTCAATTCTCATTTGTAAAAGAAAACCTGTTTTATATTGTATTGGTTATAATACTGCCAAAACATCGAGAATGGTTTGGGACTTTTTACCGAGCAGCGTCTTGATCAAAATGAAGGAAATTATTTCTTCTTAATATATTTTTCCATGACTATAAAAGTAAGTAATAAACAGAATCTCAAATGGGCAATGATTTAATATTAAATTTTTGAACAACAAAAGGCTGGCAAAAGTGAACATTATTCAGCACATTTTTTAAATCCAATATGAAGTCATTTTCCATTTGACATCAACTAGTTATTATTTTTTATATTATTATTATTATTATTATTATTATTATTATTATTATTATTATTATTATTATTATTATTATGTCCTCCAATATTATAACTGGAAAAAGAAATATGTTAAAGTTTGTGTTTTTGTGTAAATATGTATGTGATTTCTTGGTATTTGTGATAACCATGTACCTCGGACTAAAAGGTATTTGAAGTATACTAACGTTAGTAAACAAATAAATTTGATTTAACTCCTTCAAATGATGCATAAACGCACTTTGTATTGTGTACTGGTCAGTTTAACATGCAAATATTCATACGGAACATAACTTTCCGCTTTCCAAAAGTCACAAATTTAAATGTATGTTGCAAACAGAAACTAAGCTGATTCCTTAGAAACCCTGCCAGTGAAGTATAGATCTGATCAGCTAAAATATACATAGAATCCTTCACCGTTACAGTTACGCTTGAATTGATGTAATCTACGTTCACAATGACTATACACATGCGAAATAGTTCTGAGTTCTAATATATAATAATCACCGACAGGTCTTTGCCAAGCTGGTATGAATAGGTTTGTTAAACAACGGTTTAAAATGCCAAATTGTGTGATATGTTACCTGAAAATGGTTAAGGAATTTGCATGGAATATATACTAAACAAACTCATAACATATGATACCTTGCTGAATGCATCTGCAGTCCGTACAATGCACAGTTAAGAAATGTTGAGTGAAGAAAGTGAACTGTTTAAGAGAGAAAACGTTATCTGAATTAAACAATAATTAAATGAAATAGAAACAGTTTCTGAGTATATTGACAGCATGCACTGCAATCATGCAGTCAATTAAAGGTCAAATAAAAATGTGTATATTTACTCCTTTACTCTCCACTTTAATTTCCAGTAAATATAATCTTATTTATTGTATTGAATACATATCCATTCCTCTGTCATTAATGTAAAATATCCTTGTGACTTCTATCTGCTGCAAGCACCGACTGGAAAATGGAGATGGAAAAACCATTAAGAGCATTAATAATACATCATTTGAATAATAGTTTTCAGACTCATCGTTGCCTGGCATCAACTTCATTTAAACCATTTTCCATATATGTTTGAACCCTCTAGCTCAATAGTATATTTTGTATATATATTTCTTCTTCTTTCGTCTTCTTATCAAATGTAATCTATATTGGTAGATTTTCCAAAGAACACATTTCTTCATCTCGTGTTGGATTCTAAGTTTACTCTTCCAGGTTTACATGAAATCATGATATACTGTAACCTCCTCCTTTGTTCGAATATATAAACATTATTCATATACGCTACGCATAGAACTCAAACCAAAGTCTTCTTTATTGAAATCTGGAAATTTGATTTAGAGTATATATACAAGTCCAAATGTAAGGCATGTAACTTATGGGAAAGATAGTAATAATTTTATATGTACACTGCACATCAGTTCTTTTGAATTTCTGTATCTATCTTTAATTATTCAGTAGCGATACTTTTAATTTATTTTACTTCAAAAAGCCATACAAATATATAAACTGGATTGTCCCTTTAGTCTTCAGGACATTTCATTTGATATCTTGAACATTTCAATAGGAATAAGTTATGGATTTTTTTAATACATGAATTTGGTATATTTTCTGTTGGTCAATTGTAGTACCAAAACGTATGAATATGCATTGTCTTGGACAGTTGATATTTTATAAAAATAAAATTTAACATAAACACACACATCTATATATATATATATATATATATATATATATATATATATATATATATATATATATATATAGAGAGAGAGAGAGAGAGAGAGAGAGAGAGACAGAGACAGAGACAGAGAGAGAGAGAGAGATAGATAGATAGATAGATAGATAGATAGATAGATAGATAGATAGATAGATAGATAGATAGATAGATAGATAGATAGATAGATAGATAGATAGATAGATAGATAGATAGATATGTTAAAATCACTTCTTCAGGAGCATTACAAGCATGTGCAATATGTACTTTATGCATGAATGAATATAGGTATTATGGGTGCATTACTATTTCTATTTTGCAACCTTTTGAGAATGTGTGTGTGAGATTTGAAATTTATGGGTAGCTTTAACACTTTTTCAGCCATATTGATATGATATCTGCAGTGTGGTAGTTTATAGTGATTTCTAGCACTGGGACATCATGTTGCAGTGTCACGATAGCTCAATCCAGGCGATCAGGAAATGTATAAACTTGGGTATTATGAGCCGTTTGATGTATAAACATCGCAGTAGGCAGTGGTAATCTCTTATGCAAATTGCCAGTCACACCGACTATAGAATCGCCGCTAGGAAACGTTTTGTAGTATTCACACCCAGACATTAAACATTGGTTCAGTGATCAGAGATAGTCTACAGGGTGTACAGGGCGTGTTCTCACCCACCACGTGGACAGACAGCGAAAATTAATGATCACTTGCATTACCATATTAAAACTCTACTCAAATCCAATTACTTTAAAAATAATTTGCGCAATATTCTTGCATTTCCACTTATTGATCATGCAAACACAAATAAAATATATCAATGTCCAATCTGTCCGAAAGAATGTCACGAAATGTTTACACGATAATGACAACGATGTTAGCGGTTTTACCTAAATAACTTTCCGACTCCACTCAAGATATTTATCTTTGTTCTCTCTGCTTACTAAATCCCACAAAACAGGAAAATAATTTCTCAAAAATTCTATTCTAAGTTATTTATTATGATAATGAATTTTATGATAATAGTAATAATTTCAGAACGTGCGTAGGGGAGGGAGGATTGTAGATTGCGTCAAGGAAGAAACAAAAAATCCATTTTTTTAATATTTTTCTCCAGGAAATTATTTTTATTTCCTTCAAGGAAGATTATTACTTGTATATTAGAAATTTCTCAATTGCTCTTTATTATAAGACTCTTTTCAGAAGTCAGATCTCGTTACAACAACGTTCAACACAACGGAATATACAGGTTCTAAAAAGATTATAATTAGAACAAACGGGTTAAATTTTAAATTTTCTATATAGAGCGAAATATACAGCACTTGATTCAAATAACGTTTTCAGAAAAATAAACATGCATATTTATTTCCTACATTATTCTAAATAACGTTATTGTATACAAATGATCATAATACCGACCTTGTTATTCCTTGGGAATCTATTTAAATACCCCGGTGTAATAAACCCTTTTTAGAGAAGGAGAGTTCTGCAAAGGATTACCGCTTCACTTGCCGAAAATAAATTCCTGGAATTCAAGACAATGCCATTTCTTCCTTGTGCATGCTGAGCCTTAAGAGTTTCTTTGATGTACTCCTCCAATTATATTGATTTTAATTAGCTTTCGCAGTGGCCATATTGAGTGTCAGAAACACAGCAGTTTCATTCAGGACCCATTCGACTTCATTACAAGTCTTTTCATGAAAAGCCCCATGTCAATATGACCATCCATCCAGCGGCCGTAGCGACAACAATATTTTAATGTTGGCCATCTTGGCTTGTACAATAAACAGTCACTAGTTATTTGTGAAAGCCCCATGTTGATATGGCCATCTATTTGGAAGAAGAAGATAACAATATTTTCAAGATTAATCATTTTCGTTTAAACCATCTAGACATCAAAATAACTTTTATAATGAAACTCCGATGTCAAAATGAATTTAAGTTTTAGAGAAAAGGCTACCAAAACAATTTCAAGATTTCCTCAATGGTCACCATACTAGAGATCTGATCATCACCGATTTAACTTAATACCACACAATTTTCCAGAAGTCTTTTTGATAAAACCCAATACTGATATGGCTTTCCATCTTGGAGGAGTTACCTTAACATTTCTTTCAAGATGGCCGCCATATTGGCCATATTGCTGTCATATTGACACCAAATTGATTTAGAATCAAACAGACATCAAAAGCCGTATTTTGGTGCAAGTATAATGTCGACATGAACAACCATTTTGCAGAAGCAGGCATACAATTCCCAAGATGGCTGTTGAGGAAGCTACATTCAGTTTGGATCGACAATTTCATTCACGACCAACAAGCATCATAAAAAAATCCAGTAAAACTCCATGTTTTAAACAAATTTTAAAGACGGCCAATGTGGATACGATATTGGGCGTCTGAGAGGCACCATTTTCATCTAGAACCAACCCGACATCATGAGTAGTCTTTTAATAAGAAGCCAATTTCGATGCGACCATCCATTCTGCAGGAGTCGCGATAATACGATTTTCGAGACGATCGAGATGAGCCAATAACTTCATCTCATAATTGGTAGGTCCCAGTCTATTTACAAGGAAACTGTTTCTTGTTTAGATGATGAGCAGTCCGGTGTGGGGTCAGTGTATAGTTTGGCTACAGTGCCTGATGAGTATGAGGCGTTCTTTATTGTCTTTTATGTGATCCACTTAAGATTGTCTTGTTTACAACCCAGCATTTAACAAATTCCGGACAATTAATGAAAAGAACTTCAGTAGAAGTTTTTCTATGAAGATACGTTACATTAACATATGATTTATTAGGATTTGCATCTCTATAAAGTACTGACAAACAAATGTAGAAACCATATTTGAGACCAAGTGGCGCTATCTTCATTTTTAAACAGCTTGGCACTATAAGAAGTCTCCCGGTGAAAATCCAATGTCATTATGCCTTTTGATTGAGGAGGAGTAACGATAACAACGAATTCAAGATGGTTGCTGTGGAGTCGATATTGGACATAGGAGCAGCACTAAGATCGTACAGTACCAACTAGATATTAATAAGGAGTATTGTCGTGAACATTCCACGTTCATATGACCACCCGTTGAATAAGAGTAGCAAGAAACAATAGTTACCAAAATGGCTGCTGTTGAAACCTTATTTTCATTTAGAATGAACTCGACTATAGTACAAATGTGCATATATAGTTTCACGGCAATCCTTCAAGTCGTTTAGGAAGAGTATTGATAACAAAATTGTGGTAACAGACCAACGAACGACAGACAGCCATGCTCTCATGTCTTTGATTAGAAGAACTAAAATGAGTATTTAAATAAAGCAAAAATATTATAAGACTAAAATTCAATATTAGATATGAAGAATACGATTATATTTATTAGCTCTTTTTTCTCATTTATTCTTACTAGTTTGACAACAAGACTAGGCCGATGACTTCTAATTTAAAGACAATTTTTGTTCCTTCACTTCAATATGCTCGTTAAAACAAGAAAATGGAAACGAACTTGTTAATCACAGATGTCTGATAAATCTTTAGTAAAATAGATTGTTACATAAACGACTAATAATAACAATAATTACCCAGACCAGTTAACAATAACGATACTATGCCCAGTCTTAAGAATAGATAGAAAGTGACATGTCAAGTGAAACTGAGTCCAGTTCAACAGTCGTCTCATTGAATTTGGTACAAATGTTAACAATGATAAATATATTTAGAACGTCATTTTAAAAGATATTTTATTTACATGATTTTACTGGAGACTTTACTAGAGTAATGTCGTTTCTCGAGACGTTCCTACAATTATGTTTATACTATGTAAAAACCACTAGTATTATTATGCAATACATTACTGAAACAGTTCCTACCATGATGCAACTTGCAATGATACATCCAGCGTTTGTACAATGGTGCAAATTGCCATCTGATGCCATTATTTGTGATATTAAAATTTCATTTCTAATAAATATATGCATTGTCACGAAATAAGGCAAGAGCATATCTTGGTGATGCCTTAAATCAGGGATCTCAAGCTCAAGCCACCCTAAGGGCCGCATGAGGGCATTTTCGATGGCCCAAGAGCTCCACCACATTTGCTATCTCTCATAACACCTTGTGACGCAAATTATTTTGCGAGTCACATGATACATCATTTGCGGAATGCATGCGGCCCGCAGGGCTCGTGTTTGAAACTCTTGCCTTAGACCAATTGTATACTCGTGCAATCTTACCTAGAGTAATTTTATTTACCTCGACAAATAGGGACCAATAGCTGTGAGTGGTTGGCAGCTGGATATCCATATTTCGTGCTGTGCACGAGTACTTTGTCTTTGGGTCTGGCACGTGTTGGATGCACATGCTCTGTGCGGACACAGAGATCCCGAGATCTTGATCAGGAATTATTAACTGATTTAGTCAGTTTACTGCAGTCATAGGGAAGAGTAGTAGTTTACGACGCTCCATTTCCAACTGATTCCATACTGTATGTAGCGTTTTAAGTTTTAATCTAAATGTGTTTAATTCCGGTTAATTGTACTGTGTTTAAGAAACGGAAATTAGTCTGTTCAATGAAGTTTTTGGTTAATGTCTAATTAAAAGTAGTATCATTTTAATGGACTTTTGCAGTAGTTATCGATATATGTACTTATTTGATGATTATTATTCTTGGAATGTATATATTTTACTATTTATGCCATATAATACGCCAAAACATTCAATTTCTGTATAGCTGGCCTTGTGGTAGTATAGCTGGCAGTTACGTTGATGATGGCAGTATAGCCTCATAATTGTCAACAGAAGACAATGAAATCATCGAAAGGAGGGCGGAGGATCGAGAATTATTTCCATGCATGTGCGTGTGAGTGATTTAGATTTTTAATGTAGCTTTATCAATTTTTCAGTCATATCCCTACGATGTCTGCAGTGTGACAGCTTATAGTGATCTCTAGCAATGGAGCATCATTCTGCAGAAATGTTTCATGATGTCCCACCCAGTCACATTATCCTGACACCAGGCCGACCAGTCCTAATACCAACCTCCTAAAGCTGAGCGCCAAGCGATGCATCTGTTACCACCATTTTTTAAAGTCTTTGGTATGACTTAACCGGGGTTCGACCCGCTACTTCCCGCATCCGAGGAGAACGCTTTAACAACTATGCTATCGGAGCCGTCAATTTCCAAGCATGTGAATTGCGAACTGCGTAAATAGAGCTTGAAATGTGGATTTGAATGGTCGCTGCATATAATTTTATGAACCGTATTCAGTTTTCTAATAACATATTTATAATATGGTGATATTGCATTTTGGTGAATTAATTTTGTATATATTCAATCTGTTGAATATTGCCATAGTGTGTAATATATTATAGCATACGCGTCTTTTTGATTATTTTTATTATTATATATGTTATTATTACAATAATATGTATATTGAGTGTTTTGAGACACGTTCTTATCGTAAGTTTTTCTTCAATGGCATACATTTTTTGGTGTTTTCATTTAATCCATATACATTCGGTTTCTATCTAATGACATGCATATTCTTCTATGAATCTTTCATCGTACCGATAGCTTTTTTAACAACAAACCTATTGTGATGCTGTTCAAACAGTACTTACACTCTGCTGGTCATATACAAAAATAGTTTATGAGATGACCTGTTGGTCTTCTGTCGTCCGTCCATTCATCCTTTTAGCGCAAGGTTGTTATCGATACTCCAACACTTCTTGGAGGATTGGAATGAAACTTTAAAAACATAAGGTATAGGTTCTTCTAAATGAAACTTGTACTTGTTACAGCAGCTGTCTTTTAACTTATTGTTGCCACTAAACCTTCTGTATAGATGGTTGTATCAAAGATTAGGTATTTACTACGTCTTCTTTTGGTGTCTAAATGGAACTTAATGAAAATGGTGGAGCATAATATTGCCGCCACAGAAGATATCATGAAAATATTGTCCTCACTTTTCTTTCTGAACTAAAATTCATATATGCATGGTGTTTTGTCAAAGACTTTTCAGGATGTATAAGTTGTTTCTTATTAGCCCCCCAAGTGACCTTAAGCGATACAAGAGAATATTGAATCACGTGACATGACACCTGTTCACCCAACATACATTCAGTATTAGGCACATAAATACGTATCAAATTTAGTGATAGTTTACTAATACAGGATTCTTATTAAAAAGATAAAATTATAAAAGTTGTATAAATAATAGTGTAGTAGACCATATTTATATTAGTATTTCAAACTCACGTAGTAATACGTGCTTTACTTCAGTAAATCGTGATAAAAGCTTTGAGAATATAGTCATGTGAAAGGAAACTTACTCCAATCGATGTTAATAAATTTAGTAAATCATATTTTTTATTTTCATCATACTTTTCTTTAGAGTGAATTAGAGACAAAAATTTAAACTAAATACCAAAAAAACGTGAATAGGTATGATTTAGAACAAATATTTACGTAACAATTTTAAAGTTTTCTTCTCATGATAAAATTTTCATCAGTTATGTATGCTGATACAAACATGCAAATCAATATTTAATATCAGGAGAGGAATATATACAGCCTATTGTTTTTGTATATTTTTATCAATTACAATCTTCATCCCCACATACCTCATTCAGCTCAGGCAAAGTACCTGAAATACTGAGGCAATGATACATTGTTTTGGACAGAACGTAGAATCATGCAAGTGCATAAAATAATAAGGCAATGATACATTGTTTTGGACAGAACGTAGAATCATGCAAGTGCATAAAATAATAAGGCAATGATACATTGTTTTGGACAGAACGTAGAATCATGCAAGTGTCTAAAATAATAAGGCAATGATGCATTGTTTTGGACAGAACGTAGAATCATACAAGTGCCTAAAATACTGAGGCAATGATGCATTGTTTGAATACAAAGTAGATGCATTCAAGAACCTGAAAGACTGAGACAATGATACTTTGTTGCCTTTTACATAAAGTAAAAATTCAGCAAGTGCATGAAAGAAGACGTGATGCACTTTGGGGGAAAAGTGTAAAACGTAAATGTTCTAACTTTAAAATGATGCAATCTCAAATCCATGCTTCCAACAACGACAACGACAACAACAACAACAAATTAACACCCCCTCCAAAAAACCTAGACAAAACAACATAAAACCCCCATGCACAGCAAAGCCCGTGGTAATGGATTCTCAACCCATATTCTATGTATGTTCGTGTTTGTGGATATTTCTTGTACATGTGTTTTTATTTATTTAAAATATCTACAAAATATATGCTTGTCTACATATTGTATGCAAATAAACATGTACTAATTGCAATCGTGTATATGTTTATGTGGGTAACCAGAAAACTTTATTCATCGAAGTTACGTCTATGTTCCAGGCAAGGAATAAATCTAACTCCTCACTTTAGAAGATCTCGATAATCAAAATTACAACGCTCCTATTGAAATCTTTTCACCATTATCAATGGAAACATGGACCAGATTTTAAAAAGTTAAAAATATTTAAAATAAACAAATCATTATTGCGACTCTAATGGTGCAAACTTTTGTATGTATTTTTCGTAGTACATTATGTAGTAGTCAGTTTTACACGTAACTATTAAGATTGACGTATGGTCATGCTCGCAATAAGTTGAAAGTGCATAATCGTTACCCTCCCTTAGTTGGTTTTTGAGCCATTTCGATAACGGTGGTAGAAATATGTCTACGTAAGGCCCTCTACCGGGAAATGATAAAGCGAAGACAATCCAGAGCCAAAGTCTTTAGAAATCTTGGGCCATTTTAAATATATGCCATTAAATGATATTTTCCAGAATAGACGTTAAAGAGGACGGATTAGTGAGCATTATTCTGATTTCATTGGAAGTGTCATGATTGTTCTCAGTTAGAGAAAGCGAAATCCTGATATACTGAAGGTGGGGGACTCTCAGTCGACATTCAAGAATTTAATTCGATTTCCTCGAGAAATTAGTCGACATTTCTGAACGGAGCCAGAATTTGGCTCCGGAAATTAGCAATTATTTCCCGTTTGATTGTCCAAGGGACATGTGCTAGAAAATTGAGGACACGAAGAAATTCAACTCTCTTATAAGAGCGCGTCTCAATAAAGCACAAGGTCAACCTGATTGGCATAAAATATTTTAATGGATGTACGTTTGTAATTAACTTAGGAAAATGAGTGAAGTCAATTAATACGTTTGAGTAATTAAGTTATGCTTTCTTTACAAGAGAGAATCGATGGTGTTAGCATTAGCATTTACAGCTCGCAGCGGGATTGTAATGGTTTATCAAAGAGGGCGAATTATATTATAGTTCCTAGTAGAAATTCGAGGAGCAGCTAGAAAATACATCACGTTATGGAAATATGGTTGATAATGTATAATTGCGAACTGACCATATTAGCTTTGCATACATTTTTTAAAATTCTATTCTAAGAGAAATTGTATCATTCAAATGTCATGATCAATTCATTTTGTTTATGTAACTGATTTGTTATATTTTACATCTGGGGGATCGCGTTATTATTTTCTATGTCCCTCTAAAATCCAATATTCCATCCAATAATTTCACATTTTACATTTTTGTTTACTCAGTCCGTCAGAAACACCGTGGTCGGTCATCACCTAGATAACGATAGCCAAAGCAGCATAATTATTGAGAGATTACACATCGACAACTTTGGCAGCGACAATTAGGTACAGTTTATCATTACGTCCACTGACTGGTTAATCAATTAGCGTGATTGACAAGAGGCGATATTTTAATAAGGTCGCCACAGTGGCATTATTTATACCAGTATGGGGTTTTCATTAAAAGAATTTTCATATTTAGATGTTCCGTATAAAAATGCTGCTGATGTACGGTATCCCTTTTTGATAAATACTTATCTTTATATTGACACAGGATTTTCACCAAAGACTTCTTGTGACTTATGCTTGAACTTGAACGAAAATGCCCGAATATCTAATTCGGCCACCACGGAGGACATCGCGTAAATCTTGCTACTGCTACCGAACTGAAATGTATGCTCACAAGAACATGGGAATTTCACTAAAATACTTGTGATGACTTATTGATTCGAAATGAAAATTACGCCGAAGTAACAGCCAAAATGGTCACCACTGCAGCCCTCTTAAACGTCTTTTTAATACTACTTCCCCTTGAAAAAAATAATCAATTCTTATGGCATCTTGTTGGTCTTGAATTTAAATTCTGCCGATCTAATATCCAATATATCATTCACAGCAGCCATTTAAAAATCTTATCACTAATACATCCAGATGGAAAGTCATATTAACATTTATAAGACCTGGGATATTTTAGTTGCTACTAGATACAAAATAGTACAGATATTATATATGGTAAGTCTACCACTTCTGCTAGCATGAAAATTTTGACATTGTCTAAATCCTCTAAAAAGGAAAGTCATAATGACACGGGGTTTTAACGAGAAGACATTTATATAACAGACTAGTCATGATTAAAAATGCTACCGATCTGACATCAAGTTTTCCTGCCACAATAAACACATTAAATTTGCCTGCCACAATGAGCACATTAAATTTGCCTGCCACAATGAACACGCTAAATTTGCCTGCCACAATGAACATGTTTAAAATCTTATCACTGATTCTAGTGAATGGATGGTGACATCAACATAGGGATTTTATCAAAGTCTTCTAATGGTGTCTAGTTTATTCTAAATAAAAATGGTACCAATCTTACCTCCCTGCCGAAGTGGCTAATTTGAAAGTCTTTCACTAAGGAACAGTTTCAAAATTCAACAGTAAATAATACAACATGGTCTTGTATTGAATTCTTGGAAATTCGATTTTGGCAGGAGAGACTAAGTCTTTTCGAGGAAATAGTTTAACGCTAATACAACGCAATTCAGAGAGAGAGTATTTTGTAAGCATTACACTTTGATATGTTCACCTACTACTGACTTTTCCCTATCATATGGATGCGACTGTCTGCAAATTGGAAACCGTTAAAATAAATTTCCATATTCAATCTGGATTATTCCTGACATTTCCTGCAGGATGACTTTAAGAATATGGACGATACAAATGATTGCAGGTATAATGATGTTGTTGTTTGCTGACATTTACTCAATGGTCTGAATGGTCTGAAATAGTATTCGATGCATTCTACTGAACTGCAGTTTATTCATATGTATAGTATTACAACAGTGCTGGTGTTTACATTTATTTCAAACTCAATGCTTCTTGGGTCATGCACATACGTTCGCTATTCAGTACCTACTTGCGGATGCGTGTAGTGGTGATGAGGAAGTACAATTTGGAGAACTTTACACTGGATCGATTTATTGTGAATGTTATATAAAATTTCAACAATGGTCATAAGCTATCGAAAATCAAACCAATTTTCGTTTTAAAATACTTGTATGATTAAGAGAATGCTTTTAAAATTAGTATCACAAAATAAAAACCCAACATAGTTTACATGACATATTCTTCTTTGATAAGGGAATAAGACCTAAAAGAAATATTTTCTTAAATCTCGATTCTTTGTTGTATTGTATATGGTTTGTAAATGTGTAGAAATGCATGATTGTGTGCATTATTAAAGTTTAACAAATTTAATGGACAGAATGAAATATAATTGCTTATAAATATTTGATATCAAATACATTAAATGAAGTCGCGGGTTCGAACCCCAGCAGAGTCATATCAAAGACTTTTTTTGAAAATATGGTACTAACAGCTGCCTCGCTTGGCGCTCAGCATTAAGAGATTAGTGTTAGGACTGGTCGCCCTGGTGTCAGGATAATATCAAAGGGTGGGACATCATGCCACATGTCTGCGGCATGATGCCCTAGTGCTAGACATCACTATAACCTGTCACATTGCAGATATCGTAGCGTTATGACTGAAAAATTGTTAAAGCTACGTTAAAAATTATAATCACACACACATTACATGAAGATGTATTTACTAAACCGCAGTTCACTTATTTCTTGGATATTTTGGGCACATGTAGTTTTAAGTAGTTAGCTGAGAAGCAATTATATATTCAACCTTGGACTAAAGAGGGAAAACACCAATAAACTCTGTCTTCCTGTATTGTGCCAAAAATAAACTACTACAATTTATACCTCGGTTTCCATTATTAATCAAACTTAGTGGATGTCCCCTTATTCCGAAATGTATTATTTGCTAATTTTATTGCCAGAGAGAATGCAAAATATTTAAATATGTATATTCCTGAAAAAGCTTTTGCATTTGAAAAAATATAACAAATCTAGAAACAATAATAACAATGAGAACAAACCTAGATATTCACAGTGACAATTTATCATCAAACTAAATGGAATTTTTTAAAGACTAATACAATTATGCGCAAAGAAGGTCTAAATTTTGACCAGCATTATGTCCTGTAAGTTTTAATGGCATTTTGACCAGCATTATGTCCTGTAAGTTTTAATGGCATTTTGACCAGCATTATATCCTGTAAGTTTTAATGGCATTTTGACCAGCATTATGTCCTGTAAGTTTTAATGGCATTTTGACCAGCATTATGTCCTGTAAGTTTTAATGGCATTTTGACCAGCATTATGTCCTGTAAATTAATGGCATTTTGACCAGCATTATGTCCTGTAAGTTTTAATGGCATTTTGACCAGCATTATATCCTGTAAGTTTTAATGGCATTTTGACCAGCATTATGTCCTGTAAGTTTTAATGGCATTTTGACCAGCATTATGTCCTGTAAGTTTTAATGGCATTTTTTATTAATTTGCCATGTTTTCCTAACACTATATAATAAAACATTCCAACCTCATCTTATGTGCTAGCAGATACAATAAGAGGAAAGACAGAAGCTAAATTTTATTTTGAATACTAGATTCCGTCACTTTTACCGCCACAGGCTTATATGAAAAATCCCAAATAGCAAACAACGGATGAGCAACGGTTAATAATACAAAACACAACCCTCTATTTCAAATTGCTAATCCTGCTATGTCATTAAACCATTAGCTAAACTAGATAATTCCCAAAATAATTACCTTGGTCTGTACTTTACCCCCATTTCTTCAGCATGATATGGTGTATAATTAGTTAAAATTGCCGTTATAAAGCAACCAACTCTTTTAAAGACGCAAATTGAATAAGGAAAGCTATTATAACGTCTGTCAAGGATACTTAGACCTTGGTTTATATTTAACGTTATGCATATTTAATTTGCACCTGTGTGTTAGCTATTTTTGTTTCATTATATGCATTGGATAATTGTATTCTGGACTTGACCGTGTCCAAAATCAAGTTCATTTTCTACCTGACCTGAATTGTTGATTTATTTTTATTCTGTAAACACCTAATACATAATTAATATTTTCTCATTGACTACGCATTTGAAATCAAAATCAGTAGTAATGGAAGTAAACATAATTTATATTGGTATGAGTCAAGGACATTTTGTTCACTAATTTCTAAACATAAATTTAGAAACAGACTTTCTAATCAGAACTAATATATTATCTTAAGAACATTTGCAACCTTCTAGAAAGATCAGGTAGGGAATTGTTGGGTGTGTGTGTGTGTAATTATTTGGGTGTGTAAGCAAATATTAATTGTGACCTGAGATCATGTACAACAGTATATAGGCTTCCTAATGCAAAATTATTATACAAGCTTAATAAGATATAGAAAGATTCAGTTTTATTATTCTAGATTTGCAGCGAAGGAGATACGTCCGTTTTTCAAACAGTAGTCTAAAGTAAAAGCATTGAGATATCGACACTAGTGGGTTCTTGTTAGGCCAACAGAAATACGTACTTGAACTCCTTTGCATGTAAATATTGAGCGACTGTAAACTTATGTCAACCTGCGAACCCTACTTTTTTTCTTATGAACGATCGTGGTACTTTGGATGCAGAAGCCGAGTATCTTATATTATGATCATAAAATAAAATGTTAAAAAAGGCAATTCGTTTATGTCTGAATAGATGGATCGTTAGAGGTGCAAGAAAATGTTCTGTTACTAATGACACGCAGTGCAAATAGAGTCTTTGGTTAACAATGCTGAATGTATACCATGCTGAATGAAGACTATGCCGTAAATCTATTTTTTAGTATCTCTGAATATTAATATTGCTAAAATGTAAATCGGAAATAGTACTCTCAGTGGGCACTTATTGTAAATTCAAGAGAAATGTATCCATCAGACACATGCAACACCAATAATCAATATAACTAAGTCTTTTGTGAAGTGTTTAAATGTAATAGGCCAACGGATCCAACACGTTATCACAAATACGAGATGTAAACTGAATTAACAAGCCTGGTCTTACTTTTCCAAATAATGCTTGCACGCATACACAATAAACAAAAAGATATAGCTTAAACGTCCAATCAACTTGAAACATGGTAGATGTAAAACATAATAAAACCGGTGAAGCTTGCAATATAAGAGACTGTTTTAGTTGTCTATTGGGTTTTACTACGGAGAAGGAATATAAAGCATATGTAAAAAGGTAAAGGGATAATGTTAATAAATTGTTTGTTGCAGAAAATGACCTTCATTTTTGGTAGCTTACTAACAAATATCCCGTAACGAAAGAATGAGCTAATTCCATGGCTCGGTATTGCTCATGTAACAGCGAGAGTGAGTGTTTTGTGCGGAGGAGGTAGTTGGAATGCTGTATATCTGTAACAAATAAACAACCTATACAAGCGTTGTTTAAATGTTAATTTGCAGAAGTAAATAAATTCACCTCTGTTCAGAGAAGAATGTTGACATAATCTAGTCTCCCAACTGACAGAACTTTATCCGACCACAGTATATTTAGCAGTAAATGTAAGAGATAATCTGGTCTCCCAACTGACAGAGCTTTATCCGACCACAGCATAATTAGTAGTAAATATAAGATATAATCTGGTCTTCCAACTGACCGGACTTTATCCGACCACAGCATATTTAGCAGTAAATATAAGAAGCAAAACCTACCTGCAAATAGTCACCTGTACAGTATACTCTTCCAAATCAAATACTGCCAAATCCACCTCAAAAATACGATACAGTAAATACGGGAATTTCTGCATCCAGTAATCATCCTTTCACAAGAATATCACAATAATGTAATACTTAGTTGTGAAAGTGAATTTTTGTTCGTTTGTTTTTTTTGGGAGGTGCGGGGGTGGGGGTGGGGGTGCGGGGGTAACTTGGATTGTGTACTTTAGGTCCACTCTGATTACTACTGTGTATCCTATCAAACGATGTGACCTCGCAAGCATTTGACATATTGTGCTGAAAAATGAATTTGTCAATGTAAAATGTCCTGTTTATGTGGATGGAAGCTTGCTCTTTGATTATAGTTTGTAAAAATGTATAATCTACTTTTACTAGTTCCACTTTCTTTTTAACTATTTGTATGCACAACAAATGAAGGTGCAAAGTCTTTCAGAATAATTTCCAATGACATTAAAGCTAAGAGAAATATGGATATCACATGGGTATTGATTTAATATTAAATTTATATAATTCGTTGAATAATGTCTGTAATGTTATTTGTTACTGATGAATAACTGCAAAAGGCGTTCTATACTATTTATTAAATACAAGACATCAGAAGAGCTAGAAACAGGAGTAAAGACTGCCCTGAAAGTATTTCCCCATGGAAATTAAACCCTAGTGAACACTGAACATAAACCAGCTGTTGGTGTGTATCAGTTCCAGTCCCGTGTTGAATATCTTATTACATTTACTGTCAAGTGATGTTTCAAAAAGCTAATTATATTAAGGTTTACACTACATCTCCCCTACAGAGAAAGTTAACATTAAAATTAAATGTGATCAGATGACCGCATTTCTAAACCAGATACATCATTTTCACGTTTGAAAGTTTAGTCTCTCAGGTGGTTTTGACAGTCTACCCGAACGTG
The DNA here is from genome assembly GCA_016746295.1 of Potamilus streckersoni. Taxonomy (NCBI): domain Eukaryota; kingdom Metazoa; phylum Mollusca; class Bivalvia; order Unionida; family Unionidae; genus Potamilus; species Potamilus streckersoni. The sequence goes on from JAEAOA010000531.1 coordinate 242,485, forward strand.
TGAAATATCCGTTTTCACTGGTTTGTACCGCTCTACTTTCATCTGGGTCAGTGAAAGTTCCAGGGTGTGAAACAGTCACTCTGACACTATCTGATAATACGGTAAGCATAGGAATTAAATTTCTCATATTACATCGTATCTCTCCCTTGTCAGTTATTTCAATATATGAACGAGGTGTAGATGCCTGAGATTTAACACTGCCTGAAGAAAACTGATCTTTAATCAATACTTTATTCCCTAACAGAATATTGTTCATATTTTGGGCGTGATGTCGACGATCATATCTCTTTTGAGTTTCCTTCTGACAGATTTCTGATTTCTTCAGTTTCATTAAATCTGGTCATTTAGACAGTAAGTTTTTTGTGCAATCGACAAGTAGTTTGTAATTTTCTTCCCATCAATAATTCGGCAGGGCTGTTTCCATCATGTAATGGTGCTGAACGATATTTCAAAAGAGCTACAGAATGATCATTCGCTTTTATAAGCATTCTTTTAATTGTTTTAACAAGCTCTTTAGGCGAGACCATTGCTCTGTGGATATTCTGGACTACTTGTAATATGCCTGAATCTGTACTTTGTCTCTCATTCTTTGAGTATTGCGGATGAGTATTGCGTACCACTATCTGAAACTAATAGTTATGCATACCGTGTCACGCAAATATTGATTTGAAATGGTTGACAATTGCTTTTGAACTTGTGCCTTGCAAATTTTCTATTTCGATGTATCGTGAAAAATAATCAATCACGAAGAGATATATTTGACCAAACAAGTCTGAAGCAACTCTTTGCCAAAATCAACTTGGAAATTCATTCGGTATCATTGGTTCGGTTTGATCTCTTGAGTTTTCGATGCAGCTTTAGCAAGAATTTACCACGTGTTCTAGCTGAATACTTAGTTATTTCCACCAAACGGACGTTTTGGCACGTTCTCGGCATTTTATATGCCTTGGTGACCATCGTTAATTCTCTCTAGGATTTCTTTTTAAAGCGATTATGTTGCGACCACACGTGTATCTTTCATTAAAAGACAATTTTGAATTGTAAATTTACTTTTATCTGCCCACGTCAATAGCAAAGTTCTCTGACCACATCTTTTCACGGAATTGTACAAGTTGTGTGCAGATCGAATTATTTCGATATTCAGACTTTATTTGTTCAAGTCGAGTATATATTGCGGGCAAATTACCAACTACGAAATCAACATAGACGTTAGTTTCAGCCTGAAATTCTCTGTCACTCTCAGAGTGATAACTTAAAGGTACTCTGGATAGAGCATGAGCAGTTAATAGATTTTTGTCAGCAATATGAACTATACAAAAGCTGAATCTCATCAACGCATTCATAAGCATTTAATTCTAGGGGGTAAATCTCCAAAGATTTGTGTGTCCATTAGTGGTACTAATGGTTTAGGTCAGTTTCAGTTAAATAGCTAGTGAATTGTTCACATGCCTAAGTGATTGCAAGGGCCTCTTTTTCTATTTGAGCATAGCATTGCTCAGTTTCTGACATACCTCACGATGCGAACGGCACCGGTCTCAGAGTGCTACCATGCTTCTGCCGTAGCACAGCACCTAGTCCATATGAAGATGCATCTGTAAATACAACTATTTCTCTATTTGGATCATAATGTGCTAAAGTTGGTGAAGATATCATTTCTTGCTTGATATCTCTAAACACCTAAAAGCTTGTTCTTGATCTGGACCCCAAGTCCACGGGTTTGACCTTTCAAAAGCTCATATAATGGTTTTGATTTTTCTGCCAAATTTGGACTAAATTTTCCAAGCTGATTTTCCATACCTAGAAATCGTCGTATGTCTGTTACGCATTTCGGTGTTTCCATTTCAGTTATAACTCTGACCTTTTGGCACTCTTTTTTTACCAAAACAAACCATGTCCAATAAATATAATGGATGGTCTCCAATATTCACACTTTTCAGCGTTCAAAGTGACACTGGGCTTTTCAACTGATTTCATGGCCATTTCTATTCTTTCGTCATGCTGTTCTGCGTTTCCACCAAAGCAAGAATATCGTCTATGTGACAGTGTTCTATCGTGTCGCTCTTGAGTTTCTAACATCTTTTTTTGAAAACATTCTGGCGCAGAACTGATTCCGAATCGAAGGCGATTAAAATAAAACCTACCAAAAAGAATAATAAAAGTTGTAAGACTGTGTGTCTCTTCTAATAGGTTTATCTGCCAAAAGCCTGCTGTTTGCATCAAGTTCTTATCGAACCGTTTGGTTTCAGAACGACACCCAATGCCGTGCATTACTAAGTGGGCCCATCAACTTTTGAAATATCACCCATTGTTTCCATTGTATCGAACTCCTCTTGAACTTTATTCAATAAAAGGATAGGAAGCTTTCTAGGTGTAAATAAGGCATAAGGTTTAGGATTTGTTTTCAACGTTATTTTATAGATTTAGTATTTTTTCAAGAATTATCTTATATAACCATTCTATTTTCCCTAGACCGTTAAACAAATTTGGGACTTTCTTGCGATAATCCCTATCTAAGTATATGGATTTATCGTGAGTTTTGCTAGTAATTTGTGAGTTTTGATATGAGGAATTTTTTGAGGATATATTTATCTGTTCAATAATTTTGAGACCCTGAAGCGCGGGTCTGCCCAAGAGAGCTTGATTCAGTCACATTACAACAAATATATTTTGTACACTAAACGCATTGTTTGATTCCAGTCCATATATAAATTTTCCCATTACTTTTTGTTCAGAGTTTCCAGATATATTGAGTTTTCGATCCGACTTTGACTGTTTTTGGTCTCCGATTCCTCTCAGGAATTAAGTCACATCAGCTCCAGTATCAATCATGGATAAGAGTGAAGTGTTGTACACTCTCACACGTATTATACATGGCTGACCATTCTTTGTGATACTAGTTCCTTGAAATACAAGTTCCACTCTCGATTCTATTGTGCGAACTGCTGATTTTGACAGACAGCATATTGCATAGTGTCCTCTTTTCTTACACTTGTGGCATTCTGCGTCTTTTGCTGGACATTGGTTCCGAGAATGATTAACTTTGCTTCCATATCTTATGCATCCTTTTCTGTTAACATTATTCTGTTGAACTCTTGGGATTTGGGGGTTTCTTTTCCTTATTTCAGCGAAGACGATTGCTGCATCCATTTCACTCATTCATGTTCCAGTTGCTCGTATAGTTTATTGTTGCTTTTTTCCACAGCCTCATTTTGCCGAGCTTGATTAACGGCAGACTCTAGAGTTAGATTTGCATCTAAATGCAATTTTTTTCTGACAGTTTTGAATCTCGCAGTCCAACTACAAGTCGATCTCGGATCATTTCATCATATAGCGGCTCGACATTACAATTATCTGCTAACACATAGATAGCTGTAACAAAATTATCCACTGTTTCTCTTGCTTCCTTTTTTCTTTGATTAAATTTTGCTCTTTAAATGAATTGCATTCCTCTTTGGAATGAAATATCTAACGAATCTATCAGTAACGGGCTTCCACTGCTTTTGATCTTCCTCTATCCGGTTGAACAAAGCCAAAATGTTATCAGCCTCACTTCCCATGGAATAAAATCAAGGTATTGACTTGCATTTCTTCGTCTTTTTCACTAAGTCCAGATGATTGACGAAAGCGTTCAAAGTGCTGAACCACTTTTTCCATGATTCATATCTCGAAAGTCAAATTCGTCCTTGTTTGACATCTGACCATTTTCGACTCTTATCATTTCAATCCTATATTTTCTAACGCTAGCACCATGTAATATTATTTGTTATTTATGAATAACCACAGAAGGCGTTCTATGCTATTTATTAAATACAAGACATCAGTACATCTAGGAAAATGAGTAAAGACTGCCTTGAAAGTATTTTTTCCCATGGAACTTAAACCTTAGTGAACATATAATATAAACCAGCTGTTGGTGTGTCAGCTCTAGTCCAGTGTGGATTATCTAAATTATCTAATTACTTTCACTGTCAATTGATATTTCAAATAAATAAATAATTTTATTTGAAATATCACTTGACAGTGAAAGTAATTGTTCTTTTGATAGATTTCAATTCTACCTTAGGCATCCTGGAGGACCGGGTAGAAGTATTGAACCTTTCCCTGGATAGTGAAACATTTTTTACATTAACAACCATTCTTGGAGAATTATTATTCAGCTGTTTATAACGACACAGATCTTTGGACAGATGGACAAACTAATGAACACAATGTCTCCTAAAATTAAATGGTGGAGGAAATAGTAGACGTGAACTTAAAGAAATATAGTTCAAAATCTCAAACAGTAAATTTGCCAGTCGAGCTTTTGACGAAGTTCGTTAATTCAAATTCTCCTCTAATAAAATGGAACTTACTAACAACAAACTACTCTGGTTCACTACGCCCAATTTCAGCTGTATAGGAAGAGCTTAGCATCTGTACGTTCTTTATTGTGAAGGCAGAACTAGCATCACACACACACACACAGATATATATATATATATATATATATATATTTATGTATGTATATATATATATATATATATATATATATATATATATATATATATATATATATATATATATATATATATACAAGCATAAATCCACCCATAAACAGAGTATCGTTATGTTATCTACAACATACATCTTCTCCATTGAAATTGTAGTGTCCGATTCTTTAAACAAATTATTGGAGGTAGATTATTACTTATATTATGGTACTTTTGAATGCGAAACACAGTAAAAACAAGACCTAAGGACACAAACTTCGTGTCTTTAATGCAAAATCTACGTTGCATGCATGATAAAATACTGTTATGTCACAAGACATTCTTGCCCGCAGTTAAGTTGTATGCTATAATTTGTGTCGCGATATATATATTTAGAACTGAAAGATAATCTTCTGGTAGACATAATGAAGGCTGAACGTTTTCTCACCCAAATCATTTAAGCCATCGACATTGCGCTCTTTTATTGAACTTCATGCTGCAGACTTAAAGAAAACCGCTACCTTTTACCACGAACTGAGTAAGACACAGCTGGTTTGGGTTTTAATTGAATTATATTTTTCTAAGATGCACTCTTTACATGTCACATACGCCTACAATTTATCCCTTTGAAAAAGGCAAATTCCGGCAGTTGTTTCCTCTATCTTTTGAGCAGTTTGAAAATTATTGTTGTCTAAGATGTCATATCAGGTGGAATCCTTGATTGATACTCTTGGAACTGTAACTTGCTATTTGATTTAGTATTCATTTTCCAAACTATTTATGGTAATGCAAACATTTTCTTATGGCAACAAATGAGTTCCAAGCAGCAATGCGATGTCATTATTCAGGGGAACAGCAATTTATCCGATCAATTTTGTTTGCTGTATATTTCAGCATCTATAAAATCTCGCCAAGTTAATTCATTTTATCATGCGACTTCTGAGTCAAAATGACCAAACTATATGTTTGATATTACAATACGTTAACATATCATTTTATATGATTCTGATTTGTCCAAATAACATCATGGAATTATGGTGCGGAAGGTTGCGGGTTCTATCTCCGGTCGAGTCATACCAAAGACTTACAAAAACTTTACTAACAGCTGCCGCGCTTGATGCTCAGCATTAAGAAGTTCATGTTTTGGACTGGTCGGCCTGATGTCAGGATGTTAGGATGTGACTGGGTGGGACATCATGCTACATGTCTGTGTCATGATGCCCCAGTATTAGACAACACTATAAACTGCCACACTGCAGACATCGTAGCAAATGACTGAAAAATGTTAAAGCTACGTTAAAAATATAAATCACATTACACCACAGTATTCTTTTTTTCTGACCGGCTGCGATCGTGGAAAAGTTTTCTTTAACCGCTTTCTGGAATTTTTTATTAATATTATCAACATTTTGGCAGCCATTTATTGAATCGACTAACCGAAGAGAATTGCTAAAAAGATAATGTCTTTTATTATGGCAAAATTACCGCACAGGGGCTAGTTACGCAATATTTAGCCTATCATGCGCTGAAACATAATGTTAAACCACAAACAAAACAACAATAACAAATAAAACTAAGGGTATTGGTAAATTGATATCGTGCGTGAAAGAGAGATTAGTGGCAATCTTGTAACATAGAATCCGTCCTATATATAAAAGAGATTTATAAACATTAACCTCCAGAAGCAAATACCCTCACGTTTTATTTCATAGAAGAATGTAGATATAAACCGGTCTCCCAAATGACAAAACGTTTGGTCTATCCAATCACAGTATTTTTACCACAAAAAAATAGCTCAACCAACCTAAAGTTTGTTTTTTACGTAATGCAGTTCCGACTGTCTCCTGTTCTAAATCGATAGTTATAAATATGTGGTCACAAATACGTTCCAGATAATATGGAAATTCTTCCTCGCGTATTAGTCCCTTTATACAAGTATCCAACAACTTCCAGTACTTAGTGTTACATACCTTAGATGCTGACAATATTACTGTCATATCCGGTGTTGAATAACGATGTTCTCTGTGACAAATGTTCGAAACAAATTATGAAAGTGCCAAAAAGAATCAATAAGCCATTGGAACTATTTTTTTATGCGCAACAAATGAAAGGGTAAATCATCTCAATCAGATGGAACGAAATTGTTTCATCCTCTTTGCATCTATTTCCATTGCAAGGCTCGCAAACGCTGGGCATTATTCCTTACATTCATTATTAAATCATTACTCATTTGAGCTCCTCTATGAATGCAACAAATATAATAAAACCCAATGACTTAAATTATGTCGCCAAGAAAATTATGGATGTGTTTAAAATATGATCACTAAATTGCAATAAGGTTTTGTAAAACAAAGTTAATTTTCATAATGTATATCCTTGAATTCAAATTATTTAGTATATCTAGACAATAAAACATCCATGTAAATATGGCTTTAATGACAGTATTGTTCATAATCAATATAAATTTCATTTATATCATAAGCTCTGACAATAAATAAATAAATAGTGTTTTGATTGAAAATATTACCAAGTTTCTTATATATTCACTTACCAGCCAGGTATCTAGAGACAAATAAACCCTTTTTAATCGGACAAAAAGCTAGACCCCGAGACATATATAAAAGAAAATAAAAAATGGAACTCGAATAATTTCACTAGGATAAAGATATATGTAATTTTTATTGCTTCCTCGCTTCTTCTTTGGAAAGTGGTAATGTTTTCAAAATGGCGATTTATGAAGTTTAACCACATATTTAGTATAAATAATATAGTCATTATTTATCATTAGACAGAGAAATCAGGTGTAGAAGCATTCTAATAGACTAAATGCAAGTATGCACTGTATAACATGGACAGATGAATATATCTGCGAAACTAAATTATTACTTATTTAATATACCTTTCAAAGAATTAAAAAGAGTCAAAAATAATTTACACGCGCATATCAGATTGCTGATATTCCTTCATAATTAAACGTGAAAGAGAGTAAGATTGACTTGCATTGGAAATCAACTTTCAATGCTGTTGACACTTTTTTAATATGCATGAAGACAGGAATTACCCAGAACTAATCACTGCACAAGTTATCTAAAACAAAACGAATCTGTTAAAAGAGGATGAATATGACCATAATGAATTATGGCTGAGGGAAGAAATTTGTGTAAAAAGAATCGACTTTAAGCCGTTTCGCTGCAGTATTTAAAATTGTAATCAATAGAAATGACTTCATTCATTACAAACTTTTGTAAAAAAAAATAAGAGCAAAAAACAAAATAAAACACATTAAAGTACTTTGCATTGCAAATATCCTATACTTGCTTTGGATTATAATGTTTCATTAACTTTTCATATTAAAAAGACTAATTGCGTAACAAAATAGGACGTATAAAATACTCACTTTGATTTCCTGGAAGGAACGACAATTTTGACTTCTGGAATATCACAGAGATTGTTTGTTCCGTATAAATTCATTTTCACATATTTTCTGGGTTATGCTGCAAAACAGCAAGCGAACTAGTCTCCAAACAAATGAAGATTGGAGCAGAAAAGCAATTTCTTACAATGAATCTTCAAAACAAGTAAATTGTAGTAACATAAGGATGTATTATAAGGATAGTCCAAATTCGTCAAAATCCTCCTGAATGTCATAAAATGGCATGTGTTCTTTACAAAGAAGTAAAAAAGTTATAAGTATCCCATTTCGTCTAAGATATTATTTTCCATCTATGGAGAATTTTACAAATTTTAATTATATCAAGGCTTTAAAATCCTTACTAGAAAGAGCTGTCAAATTCCTTTAAAAAAACACAAAATTATATGAAAAGAACTGCAAAGAGCGCTATTCTTAGAATTGAATAAAATGACGCCTTTCACAATGTGTGAAAAGAATCTATACTAGGGACACTAATTGCTGAAAGGATTCACAAATCGTTCTGCCTTAAACATATAAGGGCTTCCGTAGGATTTACTGATCAATAAAGTATTGCTCTCTTGACATACGTCAGATGCATAAAAAGTCTATTATTTGTCTTTCAGTCGTTTAGTCCATTTACTGTATTCTTTATTCGTTTTATTCCAACTTCCACATGACTGCAATTCTTGTTCAACATTCGAAAATTCAGGATCATTTATATTTGTCGTTAGATCAACATTCCCCGCAAACTAAGGAGGAATACTTATAACAAACAATAGGGTTCATGTTGGATTTTCTGTAAGTGAAACGTCAATAGCAATTCTGCAGCTACTCCCGGAGGTTATGTCCAACAACAACATTAGTGAAAATTCACAATGATCATTTAGCGTCTCCTTTGTTTAGAATCTGATGTTTAATGTATGTAGTATATCTTCAATTTTGTACCATTGTTGAGTTCCTAGACTTTCAGAATACAGTATTCTCTGTAGAATGCAATACGCATTGTATGATCCTAGAAACATCGCCTGAATATTATACATCTGATTATCATACATGGTTCTGATTACTGCCTACAAGGGTCCTAGAACATCTTTAGTAACTTCGGGCAGACTGAAAAGGTTATGATGTATTTTATCAGTCACTATTATTTTATACACAACTGCTTGTTCTACGGCCCTGATCACGAAACAAAACCACCAATCTATTCCGTAATTTGATTTCCTTAAGCGATATGTCTTATTGTCTTTACAAGACACTAACATGCAATTCAACACCCATTAGACACTTTTTAACACAAGTATAAGAATGATATTGTACCACAAAGACACAGACACGTCTTATTATCATCAAATAGTAAAAGAAGCATAAATGATAAACTATTGGAGTTGGCTTGAATAAAAATAACAAAATGAAACACTGATCATGATGTTCATTCTCATCAATAACACTCTTGCATAATTGCACCTCTCTCGCGAATAACGCTTCCAGTGACAAATGTTGTTTTAACATAGTCGGTTACTTCATGAGCAAGTGATTTTATGCAGACCAGTGAAACGAACATGGTTCTATTAATATTTCGCAGTCAACGAGGAAAGAGAACGTTCGATCAATTCTAGTTGTATTGCAACTAAATGAGTTTAAAGCTTCGTTTATATTTCCATTTCATATTTGTATAGGTTCGCACGTCGCAAAATATATTGATTTCCTTCATCACTGTTGATATACCAACGATTTGAAAATATTTCACGTTAATTGTATGCACTGATTTAAAAAAAAAACAATATATAATGCAACTGCCAAACAGTTCCACTCAAATTCGAAATATAATTAAATTCCTTTTCTGGACGAAAAATAGCTAACGGTCCAGTTCAAAGAAGCATGACTCAACGAATACAAGCCATTCCTGACTTAGCAAATTAACATTTTTGGGGAACAATTGTCCACATAAAGTATTCAATTAATGCGTGTCATTACGGTAGTATTACGTCATCGCCACAATTAACTCAGATGAAATTATCCTATGAACGAGCTACTGATTTTTTATCAACATTATCAGACTCTTTCTGTGGAGTACACAAAACTCAATTTATTTACAAACCCTAAATATGTAATGTGACGTTTAAGAAATGAAACAGAAGGAACACCAGGAATCTGAGACAGACTATGATGCATCGATATCTTTTAAAACAATAAGACTAACAACTGTGGCAATAGGAATGACATATTGTCCCCTTCCCCAATATTACCACACACAGCAAACAAATATTGATTGAAGCACAGGCAACGTTTTCTTGCATTTTATTCCCATCGTGAGTTCATTTAGCTTTGAAAGAAATGAAAATCTCGTCCACATTGGTGTAAAAATAAATTGCAACATCCCACGGCAACATCTCGTTCGGATTGCCAAATGAAGTCATCACGTTTACTACATACAATACAACCATAATCAGATTTATGCATAACACTGAAACCTCTCAGAAACAAAGGTCTTTATCTTTTCTGATTTCCTTTCCACGCTGAAAGACTTGTAAAACTTTAAGACTGACATGCCCTTAATATCTCAAACCTGACAGAAATATGATTTGATTATACAATCTGAACAAAGTATTTTATGTAATTCTTCCTGCCAAATCACATTGGTATTCAAGGTAAGGAAAGGGCTGATAAATCAGCCAATGCTGCCATACAGTCGACTATCTTCAAAGTAAGAATCTCTATACAGACTTCAAATATTGTACAAACAGGTGTGTTCTCTATGTCTAGCATAACATGTGGAATTAAACGTATGCAAACGTGTTTTTTAATGAGAAATCAATATAGATTTCTTAAACAAATTAACTTTACTAATCGCTGCCGAATGATATGAAATATTTTGGTATAAACCACTAAAAATCAGACAAATTTAACAAACATAAACATGAACCGCAATCAGACCCAATATCGCGCGCCAGGCTGGAATCGGTCTAATATCCTAATGAATGAGAAAATCTCCAAAAATGTGCGATAACGTAAAAAGCTTTCTGCTGAAATACACCCCAGTGTTTTTATTTGCATGTATAATGAAAACGATTGATTCAAGGTTTCTCTAGTTTATATCCTAGTCGATATTGCATGGTACTTAGCAGAATGTGTCCATAATGTTAAGGCATTTGTGCTTCCTGTCAATGTTGGTTAAATTATAATTAGCGATAATTCTTTAAAATGTTGGCAACGGCGGCGAAATCTGTGGCGATTCGGAATCTTTTACCTATGACAGCTTTCTGTCAAATTTGGTTAAACTGTTTTAATCGATTTTTAAATAGGTTTCCTGTCTGTAAAATATTGGCTAAATTTGGTAGCAAACTGGCATTATTTGCACTGGCTGTAGGCCAATATGCTCTCAATTAAATTTGGTAAATTAGTTTATCATGGCTTTTGAGAACCAAACTAAAGTCATTTATGGGACTTTTTTTTAAAACAGTCACCAGATCTGATGTCAAATCGATATCATTTGGATGTATTTGAAAGTCGTTCATGTCCGAATGTTTTAAGTCAAATCTGGCAGCATTTTTTAAGAATTAATCGTAAAATTTTATTTTTTTTTAAATAAAGGATGCCATTTTAGATGGCACATCTGTATTATAAACACAGACTTAAAAGGTTCTTATGCCAGGATACGTTTTCGAAAATTAGGTCGAATTCTTATCAAAGATCATCAGTTTTATTTGAAGCGTTTCCCATTGATACTAACAGTGGCCATATTAGCGAATCGGCATCACCTGAATAAATTTGAAACTACAACATCCCAGGAGGTTTCTTTGAACGGTGGTTAAATTATGCTAAGAGTTTTGATACATTGTTTAAATATTTCTCTATTTTTACCACATGCATCCGTATTGTATTGTATAAATGCTTCACTGAGCAAACTGGAAAGACTTCGTGACAGAATGCTCTCAAACAAGCAAATGCAAACTGGTCAAGTAGTTTTAAGAAACTGCAAATAAGTTTGAACGAGCGACGCACGACGGATGGTCGAAGAAGGTTCTTATCATCCGCTTCATAAATACTTTAAGCATCGGGTCACAATCATTTAGATTTAAAATGGTATAAATGTTACAAGTTATCTGCTTAATAGTCAAAACTCCACAAAAGTATCAAATGAATTAGATCCCAATGAAATACTGCAATTGTTTTAGCTAAAATAGAGTCATTGCCGCATGATTCTCTATAAAGGTATATTATGATATAGGTAGCTACTGAAAATGATTATTATTTCAACGGTGGGTGGCTTTATTTGGATATTTTATATTTACCGATTATTTGGGTCTTTCAAGTGCCCTTTGTCTGCATGATTTTCTCCTCTAGTATTCTGACTGTCAAGCTAATGCTACCTGGATTTATTTAATCGGTTAGCATTCAACTAATATTTAAGTTCTTGTTTTACCTGCAATTGTTTAGTATAAATTTAAAATACATTTGCAAAATCGTTAGTAGTAAAATGTGTTAGGGCTGATTTCCCAAAAAAAAGTAAGCAATTAATTACGGGAAGAAATATTATGCGTCTAACGTTTGAAATTGAAGAGTTTCTATCAGGCGCATATTAGCTTATTGTCCTGTATAAGTAATTTTCATTAACACTATTAAGAGGCATATCTCGATTATTAATTTTCTCATTTTCTGGTCTTGCACACCAAAGAGGTTAAGAGATTTCAGATATCGGTCTCTGAGATTTAAATCGGCTGATCCGTACTGGAATTTCTTGATGACAATTTGAACTGAGAGACATATATTTCATGAAAGGGAATTTATGAAATATAATTAAAGATGGGAGCATCATGAGACACTGCATTTGAGAAGGGAAATGAATTTCTTTTAATTTTGAGTGATGACATTTAGCCATGGTAATAAGGGAAGATTTGTTTAAAAATCCTTAACATCTTTTCACAGATGAACTAGCTTTATGCATTCAGGCGAATTGTTTTGTAATTTGAAGCATGAAATGGGAATAATATTAGTAATAGAGACGATGTCAGATTGTGCTTTCTTACGCACCATTAAGGCTTGGTATCGTCATATCTTTGATGAGTTGAAAAACTTGAATAAACGTAATATCTGCGTAAAATGCACAATACACCATGAATAATTCGCATACTTAAAATTGCTTTTTTTCGAAAATAATATGTAAAGTAAGTGTCATCCAAGTACTTTAATCAATCATACACGTTTTAAACAGCCTCAGAACTAATAAAGTAAAAGTTATTACACGATTTGTAATTATCTCGATTCAAAACAGCTGAACCCACCTCGATTGATATCAGTACAGAGAGAAGTAGTCAACGGACAAAATAGTGAAAGAAGTTGCAATAAACAACAATTACAAACAAATCTAAAACAAAAACAAATATACATTACTTTAAGCATCTAAGGAACTGCTGGATTTAAGTACTATATGTATTTTATAATAGCGCTTATACAGGAACTCCAAATGATAGATTTAGTATTGAATTGCAAGAGCATAAATGTTAGATAAAATATCGAATGTTTGAAATATGGATATGCCATGACAATGAACTGCACATTATAGGATGGTGTAGTCTTATCACATGAAACATCCAAGTGCCTGATCGTGAACAGAATGATAAAGAACATCCAACAAAGAGAATATAAATAAGCAATGTCATATGAAAATTGAATAATTGTATTAAATTGAAACTTATATCATGTTGTAGAATAAAAGCATAACCAACAAAGTACAGCAATGACTCCATGTAGCTAACCTTGAGGGAACAATAATTTGGGCATATGCAATATCCATTAGATTATTGATCTCTTACGAATTCACCTTAGTGGTGTTGTCTGTGCCGAATGTTAAGTAATTGGGCCTAATGAACTGACGGAAATATAGTAAAACACATTTCTTCCAATGCAGTTTGAAAACAAGCAACATAACTCAAGATTTGTTTATGATTTTAGTATAACGTAGAACTGGGTCCTCTTCACGGATATGGCCATTTTGTGGGTATTTAAGCATGTTGACATTTCACGTGCATGTTTTACAATTGCCAAATCATACTCAAGCGATTGTCCTTTCTAACAATTTAGAATCTTTCTTACGAAAGACAACGGCTTTGAAAATAGACCACCATTCTAATATTCATTCATTTACAATATGAAAATATCCAATTAATCCACGCCTCTTTTGGCGCAGAGAATCCACATCAAGTACAACAAAAATACATTTTTTTCCAACAAAATGACACCTGCAGAAAAATAAACTCATGCAGTAGACATTAATTATCGAAAACATTAACTTTGATTGATTGATGCAATTAATTTCAAAAATCTTTTAAACAACCAACAAGTAAACGTATTGGTAAAGTTTTGAGTTTTGAGCTATATGCTGTAAGTAATTTGCAAACATCTTTTGTGCCAACATAGTTTTGACCCAGTTTATTACCTCATTCTGATTTCTTTTAACCATGGAGTCATAAGGCCTATTCGATGGAAAGTATTTTTTGTTGATTACATTGAAATTAGTTTATATTTTACTATAAGATATTTAAAAAAAATAGCTTCTAGTGCTCAGAACAAGCTTATGCAAGCAATTCAATTAAAATCCGCTTTCCTACGAGAAGATCTGACAACGACCGCTAAAATTTCATTTTTGGTGACTTCTGGATAAGACAATGGAAATGCAGATTTCAAAATCTGAAAGTGAATTAAATCGTTTGGTACACATTCATGTTCTTCATCCAGCTGCTGATTCATCAAATGCAAAGATATAAGACTTCATCTGATTGGCTGATAAAATTAGCCTTTTTGGTAATAACATACGTAACCAGAACATGATCGCTAAGCAGTCGTTGTCAGATCTGCATTTATAACAGATTGGCACTGAAAGCTATCATTTGCATATTATATAAAGTTCTGGAACAACTAAATGCATTTTATGTTGCTGTGATATTTCGTTCAGCTCCAGGGCAATAACTGAAATGGAGCAAACTAAATGTAAATTTTGTTGCTGAATGCAACGTTTATTAATTACGCAATATTATAATGCTTCATTTCGTTGTCTGACATTTGCCACAGCGGAAAGGAATCATCACTCACCAGATTAAACATTTCTGTTTAGTACCGTCTCCATCGTACTGCTTTTATTCTGGGAATCGTTCAATCAATAAATAAAACTGATTCAATTTTAATGTATTACTAGCTCTGAATTCAAAATATTTTACTTTTTCTTTGAACTTAAAAAATCCTTGTACTTTAAAATTTTGCATTGCCGATACATGTCTGGTGATAGAAAAACAATGACTTGTGAAATGCATATTTAATTTAATTGCTTGCTTGTTAGTTTTTTATTGTTTTATTTCATTACATGGTATTGTAATGTACTAATTCTATTTTAGTCTTGAACTTGCTCGTTCGTTTTAGCTTGACCTGATTGACATTTTTTACAGTTATAATTTAATCTTATGTAAGCAACTAGTAATAGCTCCATTATTCTCTATGTGAATGAACTTAATCTCAAGATTTTAATTCAGATAAACAAGAAGGAGTAAATAAGTTGATTTGGGACAGCGTTTTGGAGTTTCCTAAGAAAATTATATAGGTCATTGTGTTGTAAATAAACAAGACTCATTAAATCATTTCTAGAAGGTTATTCTTCACTAGGCATTGTTTATTTTAGAAAAATACTAATTGTGACCTGGTGTCAAGTACAGATTTATATAGTTTTGTGATTATGAGGATTTGGTCATTCGTGCTTTAACATCTAGCATCTTTAAGTTATAGTATGTTCTGACCAGTTTGGTCTGAATTTTATTTTCTTTAAATTATTGAATTCAAATGATTTCTTTCTCTAGAAATGCAAAAGTGCTCAAGTGCTCCGATAATATTCTTGGATAAAGACTTTTCACTGGAATTTATAATATATTCAAACCTGTAATTATATTACGGTGATTCAAGAAAATACTGTTGAAACATCAGCTCTCCATACGCTATTACAGACACGTCATCACATTCAGTTTTGGATCTTGTCGGGACTTATACTGCGTTTTTAACCCGACTTTAGTTACTAGGACTTGTGTCTGATCTAATTCTTGGATTACTTTGGTATTTAATTCGTAATACTGTAAGTTCCTTTTTCTCATTTTCACTTTGTGTTCTATGAAGATATTTTAAAAGCATATGAACGTAACACCTCGCATTGGCAGGACAGCATGGGTGTTTTGAAAATAGTGCAATTCGCAAACCAAAAAAGATAATGATAATCAAATTTTAAATAATGCCATAATTGTGAAAAGAGGAAAAGGTTTCCTGATTTTATTAACTGATGGTTTTAATATCTCTTGGTAATATCATTGATATAAAGAAACTAAGATCATTATTCAATGTGTCATATAAAGATGAAACCTATATTGATTACTTGGGCACAATTTTCCATGCAATTATAGTATGTATTATATTTTATGTGTTGACCACATCTAGACTTTGTTGCATGTGTATTGTTGTATTCAACTATTTTCAGTCACTACGTTAAGTCTGTAAAACTGAGCATGGGCAAAAATGGAACAACTATAATAAATGTGTGGAAAAGGAAATATTTCTAGTATAATTGACAACTTTTGCATTATGCATTTTATGTTTCTAAATCAGTTAAATGGATTGTAAATTACGGAGACTGAGAGCGTATTAATTTCTGTTGAAATCAATGCATCCATCGACCAGCATAAAAATGTTCCAATTATCTCCACGTGACAGGTTGTTCTTATGCGTATCCGGACATCAGCTGCATCTCGCACAGAGCGAATTTATGTTGTCTCATTCCATTATAAACATCAAATCCATGACTTGGAGTATTGCAAGATTCATTTTGTTTTATATTTCGACTGCCAAAATTTTTTCCATAGTAGTAAGTGTCTAAGATATCGTCAACTGCAAACCCTGGTATGGCGAATGACAGACATATGGCGTAACTTCAATGAATACGAATTAGGATAAACAGAGAAAACAGAGATTTTGGATGCAAAGGTTAGTGGATACAAATCCTGCATTCATCTTTCAGCTTCAAACTTCCGACTGCATCTCGTCATGAGAATAATCAAGAAAAGTGAGTCTTCCATGAATTAATAAAGGCATAGTAATGGAGATTTGCATTAAACACGTCTAAATACTCTCCTTTGTAGATATCGCAGTTGCTTAGATGTCTTCCATTTCGCTTTCATATCATATCCGGGAATAATGCCAGTACAAAGAATTTACGAAGTTATGGTGAATTAGGCACATGTGGAAGAGCCTTGCTGTGCTTCCTGTCAAATGCCGTTTACTCCAATTGCTTCGGAACTAATTAGTCTTTCATGCAGTTATGTCAAGTTAACATGAAACAACTAGGTAAATTCTGTTCAGTTGGCGACCGAAATGCTTATCGCCTAAATTCAGTGGAGCCCGGGAGAACTTTCACTTTTCTTTCCGTTCAGTTTTTAAAACCTTACAAAACGATAGGGCTTGAAACATATTCAGCTCTATAGCAGTTTTATCTCCCCACCAATTACTAAAAAGCCTCAAAAGGAATCTTCATTAGACATGCAAGACACATCCTTCCATTTCGTTAGAGTGGGCTGTTATTTTAAATTAGTATTTCGCAACATTTTCTTGCGTCCTAAGTTACTAGGGTACTGGTCGTTTGACAATCTCTTCTCAACAGACTATACGCTATTCTATTAATAGGAAATTAAATGCATGGCATCAAAATAAAAGCATATATTTTGTTGTCAGTTTTGGTATATAGATTGAAGTTTATAAACTGTATAATACGAAAAAACAATATCCATTTAAAAGCCAATGGGTGCATCTCAGAATATTTAGTGGTCCATTTTTAATTTCCCTCTCCATTGTAATAGTTATCTAGCTGTACAATAATATGTGATCCGATAACTTTCATTTACCGAGTGATAAAAAAAGAACTACCTATAATGGAAATCAACACTTTTTGTCCCTTTGCAGGCTCTTTGCTTCGAGATTTAATTCAAAACCATAACTAAGAGAAATGTCATTAATGTATTTACGTTTATTTGTTAAATTAATGTTTATGAAAAAAATTGTCTAATGTTAGAATTAACACATCAGTTCCTAAATAAACTGAACATCTTGCCCTGTATTAGTACGTAAATATGGCCGCTTCTGGAATGTTTATTAATATTATTCAATGAACATCATTGTTTACTTCTACAGTAATGGTTTCGCCCCAATTCTGCATAGAATAATTATTTATTTCATGACTAACATAATTGGTAACACAACCAGCCATATTTCTTTAAAAAGTAATACTAAAATAAAGATGATAAACATAAAAAACGTGAGAACAAATGAATCACCAAACGAAATAAAAAAAAACATAATCAACGAACACTGCTAAATTTGGTTATTTAAGAATCAGCTTGACATGGGGAAAATCAAAACCATATTAGTACCTGTACAGACATGCAAAAGTTGATGATTACCCATTTCATATTAGTACCTGTACATACATGAAAAAGTTGATGATTACACATTTCATATTAGTACCTGTACATACATGAAAAAGTTGATGATTACACATTTCATATTAGTACCTGTACATGCATGAAAAAATTGATGATTACACATTTAATATTAGTACCTGTACATACATGAAAAAGTTGATGATTATACATTTCATATTAGTATCTGTACATGCATGAAAAAGTTGATGATTACACATTTCATTTTAGTACCAGTACATGCATGAAAACGTTAACGATTGCACATTTCATACTAGTACTTGCAGAAGCATGAAAAAAGTGATGATTATACATTTCATATTAGTATCTGTACATGCATGAAAAAAGTTGATGATTACACATTTCATATTATTACCTGTACATGCATGAAAAAAGTTGATGAATACACATTTAATATTAGTACCTGTACAGACATGAAAAAGTTGATGATTACCCATTTCATATTAGTACCTGTACATGCATGAAAACGTTAACGATTGCACATTTCATACTAGTACTTGCAGAAGCATGAAAAAAGTGATGATTATATATTTGGTACCAGTTTAGTGGTAGAACATTTAAACAAGTTTATTTTGTGAACACGTGAAAGCATAATTACATGCAAAATACAAACTGCAATTGGACAATTTCATCAGAAATATGGAATCAGAGAGCAAATGTGTCCTAGTCAAAGATCAGAGTTATTTATGTAACTTACCATAGGACAGTCGGACTTGTTTTAAAATTCAATGTTACTATACTAGTCAGCTTTGATGATATCATTTCACAAATTAAAAAATCAATAGACCAATAAAAGTGGATTACAGGAAATTAAATGTGTTATAGGATTATACAGGTAAACAAATGTTGAATAGTTAGCAATGTTGCGAGGTGTAGATATGATTGATAGGAAATGTATGTAGGTCGAAACTTGGAAGAAGTGAAAAATCGTTTTTTTAACAAAAGTGCTAATTCTTCTAATTTGAAGGCACACGACCATTATCACGGCTATTTTAGCAATACGCTTGCGTCCAGCAACCGTGTGCTTAGCGGTAACGGTATGCAAAACACCTACACAAATACATTTCTAAATATATTTTATAAACAACTAAATGTTGTTGCTTTATTGCCAAGTATCAAGAATACTCCATTCATGCAATTATTTCTGTCTTACTAACTCTTTATGTCGATGATGAAATATACTTGAGACCTAACGAGTGTACTAAAATTCTTTAGTTCATTTAAATATAAGTAGTATTCGATAGAAAATCAATTACTTTGAAATTATAGCCTAGGATTTTTCTATATTATGCTCAAGTCAATCGCATTGACATTTCTAACATATATATAAATACTTCAAAATTTTATTATTTTAAAGAAGTTTGTTTAAAGGATGGAAACTGTCACGGTGGCGGTGTCATGGTTCACATTTTGATATGCTAATTTGAAAGCTGCTAAACTATTTGAACTTTGGTTGTCACAACATTGAATGTACACAAAATGTTATTAAGTTCCTCTCGTAAAAAGTAGCCTTAGGGGTAGGGCACAGATCAAACTAATATCCTGTCTATTTCTTGGAAAGTTTTGAACCTTCTATCGGAATCGTTAGATACACGTATAAACATATTATTATCATACGGAAATATAACACACTGCTTTTACAGAGACATGATATAGTGTACGAAATGCAATAACAAATCCTACATGAATTACATCTACTTCCAAAACCTTGTTTAATCCAATCTTTGCAAGTAATGGCACAAATACACCTCACACAGCCATTTTAAAAAATAGTAATAATTTAGTGAAATTATGCTTTCAATATATCAATCGGTGTTAACGTACACCTCCAAATCACCATTAGGCGCTGTGTGTTACAGCAAAACTCATTTCAACAAATTCAATGCTCTGATAACAGGAACTAAATGCGCAGATATGTTGCTAACACCAAGAGATTTTGGTGTTGCAACTTGATATATTCACAACTAATTATTATAATTCTAAACTTTGTGCATTCCATTTAAAACTGCACTAATTCACCCAGCTAGTAAACAAGTGATTTCATTTCCAGTTAAGAGAAATGATAAGGTTGTTGTTTTGGGGTTTAACGCCATTTTTGAGCACACGATAGGCTATTCATGGCGGCCAGTATTAAGGTAACGATAAGGAAAAGTCACAACACAATCGTGGTAGGCCAGTTGTCTTGAATAAGTTCACACAAATCAGAAATAATGTAAATAACATGAAAGCGTATAGTAACAAGCAATACATGGGTAATATTGATGCAACGTTCAGATTGTGAGAGAAATGCTTCTACAGCGTTTTGAACGATTTCAAAATCATATTTGCAAGAGGCAAACCGTTCAAATTCTTTACATCCACTTCTTTAAGTTTAAGAAATGATGCCTCGTTATGTAGTTATAATTTGATTGTACTTGGATTTCAACCATTGATAATAGTAATGTTACCCTACCAATTCATCAAAAAGATACTATGATACCCTAAATGAATTACTATCTCTGAAAATTAAATTATAGACGTTATTAATTTCATTTCATTAAAAAAGCCAATGGACCCGATGACTTAAGTCATCGAATACTTAAAGGCCTGATTGCGTAAGTCATCGAATACTTAAAGCCCTTATTGCGTAAGTCATCAAATACTTAAAGACCTGATTGCGTAAGTCATCGAATACTTAAAGGCCTTATTGCGTAAGTCATCGCATACTTAAAGGCCTGATTGCGTAAGTCATCGAATACTTAAAAGCTTGATTTCGTATGTCACCGAATACTTAAAGGCTTTATTGAGTAAGTCATCGAATACTTTAAGGCCCAATGGAGTAAGTCATAACGACATCAGGGAAACAATTTGGACACCACTAGCAATATTTTTTATCGATCGTTGAAGGCAAACACGTGTTCAAATAAATTTACCTTTCTCCGATTTCTTCTCATTCTAATAAGATGATTGATGATTACACGATGTTGCCAATCATAGAACAATCGCTCTACTCAACTTTGTAACACAACACATACACTACTTTTTTAAACAAGAGTATAATAATTGTTATAAAAACTTTCTTTTTGTACGCATCAATAAAGAGTCCTTCCTGGTCACTCCACTGTATTTTTTTCAGATTATTGCAATGTATCTTAGGGTATGAAAGTCACTGGAATATAAAATAAAATCTAACCAGTCTTGTATCTTGCGATCAGCCAAAAACTTGTGATCAAACTGGTTTACTATTTCAATTGAATAAATAAAATGTCTCATGAAATCTTATAATTGGTCCGCAAATTATATAAGTAATAGAAAACTATTGTTCCTTCTGCACAATACATATTCACGAAAAACGATTACAAATGCTAGTGTGCCACAGAATCAGTACTTGGGCCTCTCTTGTTTCCAATGTATGGAAAAGATATTGCCGATGGTATGGGTTCTCTCACAAGTCTCTTTGCATATGACTCATCTCTGCATTATTCATCCCCTTACTGCGCTGAAATAGAGCTTGTCTTGAATAATGACCGAATAAAGCTACATCAATGGCCCGAGCAATGGCTCTTAACAAGAACGTAACAAGTATTCATAATACTGACCTAAGTATCTGGATTCTCATAGCATCAGCAAATTTTCGAAAACTATAATACAAAGTCAGCAGGCAAACTATATATATATAGCTTATATAAGACCCATCTTGGAATAAACCACTGTAGTCAATGTTGGATGCTAATTGCTCAATTCAGAAAAACTGGAACATCCTACAGTTTGAAGCGGCAAGAACAATTAAATGACTTACAAAATACACTAGTACCCAATCTTCCGAGTTGGAAAGTGTGTCATTTATACTAGAAAGACAAATATATTAACTTTCTACAACACTGAAAGAGTCCAATTCCAGATTATCCCACTGAATTACTCCCTCCCCTATGTCCGAAAAAAACAACACATTTTAACCTTGGACGTTCAAAAAATATGATCTTTGCAATTTAGGTTCAATTTCACCAAATCATCATCTATCTCCTCAAATGTAATCCAATCTCGAACAGGAATCAATGCAACAGACCTCACATCGCTTTGAAAACGAAAGTGTTTTTGTCCAAACAAGTTATCTTATTAAATGCCTACTTAAGTGATCGAACCCTAGATATTATCCATACTAGATTACTACATAACATAACAGCATCAAACGACCGTTTGTAATGTTATATACTTATTCACACTCCATTGTATTCCTGAGAACTCACAATGCAATTATTTCTTCATAATATGTCCCAAGTACCGTCAGAAAGGAAACCGAATTGATGAGAAAATTAGTCTTGTTGCCATATCAAGATGCTAGCT
This sequence comes from Potamilus streckersoni, assembly GCA_016746295.1. Lineage (NCBI taxonomy): Eukaryota > Metazoa > Mollusca > Bivalvia > Unionida > Unionidae > Potamilus > Potamilus streckersoni. The sequence goes on from JAEAOA010000531.1 coordinate 265,209, forward strand.
TAGATTTAATGCGTTGATGAAAAGCCAATACAATTGAAAACTATACAATTCATCAACATGCATGCAGATAAGTAACCAATACTGGACGATTTCAAAATGTTTTTCAAACAGCGATAGCTGTCATTGAGCCCCATTCCTCTCAAATCATTTGTCCATATTAGTCACTGTTGTCAAGTTGAAATCTATTGCAATACCTGTGTAATGTGGAGATATGGCTAATTTAAGTTGTTAAAACGTGTGACAAATAAAATATGTGTTTAAGGCAGTGACTGTATGTAGTGTGTGTCCTGTAACAGAGATAATAATAGCCTACAGAAACATATCATCCAAGCACAATAATGACACGATAACGTTCTGAGCGATAAGATAAATTTATAGCATAAGCAATTAAATCCTACAAACCGACCTTGACCAAACATATTAAACGATTAGATGGTACAAAACCAAAGTAATCCAAGCTTATTTTAACCTGGACATTGGCAATCTTATTGAACTGTTTTGCAAGTTCCGCTCCAAGTCTAGAGAGTTGAGTGCCAAATTTAATTCAAGTTTTCACATTTCTCTTAGCAATTAAATTACAACTAAAATTACCTTAAATTATCTAACCTGTTTTATTTCATAAATAAACTTAAATGTTAATTAGTAATTTAATTAACCATTAAAATGTTTATCATTTAAATTATTCTAAAATGGTTAACTTAAAAAGACACTTTTAGTGTTGATGCATTTTAGACATACATACATACATACATACATACATACATACATACATACATACATACATACATACATACATACATACATACATACATACATACATACATACATACATACATACATTCGTACGTATATATATATATATATATATATATATATATATATATATATATATATATATATATATATATATATATATATATAGATGCAATAAACTGACGACGAACAGTACGAAACTAGTAACTAACTAGGTTTAGTATGTTTGGGTTTAGTATGTCTGACGATTGCACGGTTGGCCAGTGGTTTGCGATGATTTTACCTACTTTGGGATTGTCTGGGTGATAGGTCAGAATAAATGGTATCCTATCAACCTTTTCTTCCGAACAAACCTGTAGTAGCTTACCGGAGACCAAAAAACCTAAAGGACATCCTAGTCAGGGCCAAGCTAACAACAATCGCTAGTCAAAACCAACCTAGTCAATCTGGACCCTGTGGCGATAAAAGATGCAAAACCTGTCAACATATGATAGAGACCAAGACATTCACTAGCACAGTGACTAAAGAAAAACTAAACATACATGGTCCAAACAAAACGTGCAAAACAGTGAATGTGATTTATCTCATCACATGTAAGATCTGTGGCCTTCAGTACGTGGGAGAAACTGAAAAGCTACACAAAAGGATAAACCTTCATAGATCTGATTGGATGACAAAAAAGCTGTACAGAAGCCCGGTCGCAGAACACTTCTCCTCCCCTGGCCACACTTTCAGTGATATAATACTTATCGCTATTGCTAACAACCACAGCTGGAGTTCCGAAACCAGGAAGGAAAAGGAATCATACTGGATACGCCGCCTTAGAACATTGAAACCAAGCGGTCTAAACCAAGAAGACTAGAAAATGAAAACTATGCACTAGTAGAATTTAACATTTTCTAAATCTTCTTATTATCCTTCAATTTTTACTATAAGAATAACCGGTATAGAATCAAATATCCGGGATATAATCTGCGTTACATATGTACACAAAGTAAAAATAGATGTCGCTTTGGCTTGTAGACTTTTAGGGAATTATACAACGTTTTCAGTTTCCGCAACTAGTCTATACAAGCTGGTTGTATTTATAGTTTTAGCACATGTGAAGACAGAAATGTAGAGGTTTACAAACACAACGTTTTTGTGTTTATTTGTTTGTCGTAACTATGTTTTGTATTTGCCTTTGAAAAAGACTCATTAAGAGTCGAAAGCGCTTAGGCTAGTTAGTTACTAGTTTCGTACTGTTCGTCGTCAGTTTATTGCATCTATTTTAATTAATCCCTGACACACGTGATCCCTTGGTGGATCCAGTACGCTTGAGAGGGTTGTTATTCGCCATATGATTTGTATTCTTTAGATATAGATATATATATATATATATATATATATATATATATATATATATATATATATATATATATATATATATATATATATATGTGTGTGTGTGTGTGTATGTGTGTGTGTGTTCACATTCATTCAATCTAGGTAGCCGAATATCAAACGATTATGTAAGTCGCCAGTAAACTCAGCTTTCGAGTCCAACCTTGTAACTTGCAGGGTAAACGGGACGTGTTCTACCCGCCACGTAGAAAAGACAAGCAAGAAATCTGACAGTTGAGTTCATTGTGTCAGTCCCACAATATTCAATTGGAATTAAGCATGGATTGGGCCTAAATCCTATGACGAAAATATTAGCTGACCTCTGTCCAAAAATTTAGTATACCTGAGACACCCTCTTGTGAGGAGATATTGCTGTCACGAAATACTCTGTGAGACGCAACTCGTGAATTGGTGGGAGACGTAGGAAAAAAAATTGTGAGGAAAGAAAGAGGCTTCGAAAGGTAGATATTTGCTTGATTTTTGCAAAACATTGCAGGGTCGTAATTGTAAGCATTAATATTATGTTTACTTCATTACTGGTATTTTTTGCGTAGAATTATTTTGTAGTGTTTCATTTATAAGCCTATTTGAGACATGAATTAGAGTTACGTAGAATTATGTAGATTGCTAGTTCAGCAGAATTAACGATATATGTCGTGAGCAGTTACTACGTAGTAACCGGTATCTTTCGTAATGCGTATGTTAACGTTCACTAGTTACAATAGACGTTTCAATGTATCAAAGAATATATATTCGAATACTTCTATATCTGGTATGAGTTGTGATGTAAAGATAATTGTCTGATTATTGTGATATTGTCAGTATAATCGCGTTATGAGTATGTACTGGTGTGAATCAATATCGTTGTATGTATACAAGTAATTGATATCGTGCTTTATGATGTTTTATTACATTGTGTTGCTATAGTGTGTTTTACCATACAAAAGTTATGTGTTTTCGGTGTGAATGGATCCGTGACCAATGAAATTAGATAGAATTATCTGATGATAAGCTATTTGAGTAGAATGAGGTGTGAGAGCTGAAAACAATATTGTACCATCATTGTGTTTTGCAGGAAGCTTTTGAGGGACAACATCCAGTTCGAGGAAGAAGTCTCGAGTCTCAAACGAATGAGTTTAAAGTGAGACTGTCGTACAGTCAAAGTCGGTAAATTGTAGTCGACGGATAGACGAGGGAAGTAGAGGAGGAAAAGTAGTCTGGGAGGAGCGAAAGAGAAGGAGTAGGAAAAGGATCTCTGAGAGAATTAGGAGAGATGAAGAGGAATAAGAAGATGAGTGAAAGCCAAGGACATGGCGAAACTCTTACACTATAAATCATACGATGGCATAGGCTTAAAGGCTCGAGCGAAAGGAGCGCATTTGAGAAGTTCAAGTGATTGACTTTTATTTGCTCATTAAATTGTTGTTATAGAATTTCTACCTTTTATTATTTAACCGTCAGCATTGCTGACTGGGGCTAAGAGCTATATACCAATTATTCACTAACACATCTGCTGAACCATAATCGAGCCTGGGTGGATCTTCTACCATAATCTAAATAAATATTGGAAGCACCCGACTCAATTACTAACAGCCAAAACCATACAGGGGATAACAAACCCGTAACATATATAAAACACTAAACATGTAAAAATTATAACTGCATGAAAACTTTAGGAAGAAATCCTTTTCAAATAAACGTGTGTGTGTGTGTGTGTGTGTGAGAGAGAGAGAGAGAGAGAGAGAGAGAGAGAGAGAGAAAGAGAGAGAGATTTGGATATTTAACGTAGCTTTAACAATGTTTTAGTCATATCGCTATGATATATGCAGTATGGAAGTTTATAATGATGTCTAGCACTGGGGGATCATGCCAATGACTTGTAGCATCATGTCCCACCAAATCACATTATCCTGACACCATGCCGACCAATCCTAACACTAACCACTTATTTCCATTTTATTAGGTCTTTGGTATGACGCAGCCAGGGTTCAAACCAGCGACCACCCGCATCCGATTCGGACGCTCTAACCACTTAGGCTTCCGGAGTGGTATTTTTAAATTAATATAACCATTAAGAACCAAACCAAATGCAAATATTTGCCTTAGTAAAGTTCAAACCTTCGATCAAGCAACAAACTACAATAGTTATAATATTTCTTTTTATTTACCTTGATATTGCACATATGATGATAGATAGTAAACATTAAAGATGTGTGTTGAATTGTCATGTGTTTTGCTCTTTTGAAAGTAACCATTACGAAATACAAAATGGTAAAAGATATAATAATGATTGATAGTTGGGATTAAAAGATAGATCTAAGTACAGAGGAACTACATAACAACACATACCCATTCTATTTTGCTTTTTACTGTCTACAAAGTTGTTCGCGGTTGATTAAACATTCCAATAAATCTGCTTTGTATTTCCACAGACTCATCTAACTCATCCTTTTGTTGCATAGATATTAGAACTATGTTTTATTTCTTTTACTCATTTCTAATTATTCGTCCCTAAAAACCATTGTTTTGTATATGAAGAGAATCTATTTCCATTTTTCTTATAGAGTAAGACTGTGTGAGTGCTTTATTAAGACTCCATTACTCTCGTAGCTTAATACTGTGTGAGCGCTTTATAGAGACTAATTACTCAAGTAGCGTAAGACAGTGAGAGTGTTTCGTGAAGAGAATCTATTAATCTAGTAGCATAAGACTGTGTGAGTATTTTATCAAAAGACTACATTGCTCCAGTAGCTTAAAACTGTGAGTGCTTTATTAAGAGACTCCTCCATTACTCTAGTAGCTTAAGATTGTGTGAGTGCTTTATCAAGATTCTTCATCACTCTATTAGCGTAGGACTGTGTGAGTGCTTTATTAAGAGACTGCATTAGTCTAGTAGCATAGGACTGGGTGAGTGCTATATTAAGAGACTCCATTACTCTAGTAGCTTAAGACTGTGTGAGTGCTTTATTAAGAGCCTCCATTATTCTAGTAGCGTAGGACAGTGTGAGTGTTTTATTAAGAAACTCCATTACTCTAGTAGCTTAAGATTGTGTGAGTGCTTTTTCAAGATTCTTCATCACTCTATTAGCTTAAGACTGTGTGAGTGCTTTATTAAGAGCCTCCATTATTCTAGTAGCGTAGGACTGTGTGAGTGTTTTATTAAGAGACCCCATTACTATAGTATCGTAGGACTGTGTGAGTGCTTTATTAAAAGAGAGTGCATTACTCTAGTAGCGTAGGACTGGGTGATTGCTTTATTAAGAGACTCCATTACTCTAGTAGCTTAAGACTGTGTGAGTGCTTTATTAAAAGCCTCCATTATTCTAGAAGCGTAGGATTGTGTGAGTGTTTTATTAAGAGACTCCATTACTCTAGTAGCTTAAGATTGTGTGAGTGCTTTTTCAAGATTCTTCATCACTTTATTAGCTTAAGACTGTGTGAGTGCTATATTAAGAGCCTCCATTATTCTAGTAGCGTATGACTGTTTTATTAAGAGACTCCATTTCTCTAGTAGAGTAGGACTGTGTGAGTGCTTTTTTAAGAGAGTGCATTACGCTAGTAGCGTAGGACTATGTGAGTGTTTTATTAAGAGACTCCATTACTCTAGTAGCTTAAGATTGTGTGAGTGCTTTTTCAGGATTCTTCATCACTCTATTAGCTTAAGACTGTGTGAGTGCTTTATTAAGAGCCTCCATTATTCTAGTAGCTTAGGACTGTGTGAGTGTTTTATTCAGAGACCCCATTACTATAGTAGCGTAGGACTGTGTGAGTGCTTTATTAAGAGACTGCATTACTCTAGTAGCGTAGGACTGGGTGAGTGCTTTTTTAAGAGACTCCATTACTCTAGTAGCTTAAGACTGAGTGAGTGCTTTATTAAAAGCCTCCATTATTCTAGAAGCGTAGGACTGTGTGAGTGTTTTATTAAGAGACTCCATTACTCTAGTAGCTTAAGATTGTGTGAGTGCTTTTTCAAGTTTCTTCATCACTCTATTAGCTTAAGACTGTATGTATTAGCTTAAGACTGTGTGAGTGCTTTATTAAGGGCCTCCATTATTCTAGTAGCGTAGGACTGTGTGAGTGTTTTATTAAGAGACTCCATTACTCTAGTAGAGTAGGACTGTGTGAGTGTTTTATTAAGAGACTCCATTACTCTAGTAGCTGAAGACTGGGTGAGTGCTTTATCAAGAGACTCCATTACTCTCGTTGTGTAGGACTGTGTGAGTGTTTTATCAGGTGATTTTATTACTCTAGTAGATTAAGACTGTGTGAGTGCTTTATTAAGAGACTCCATTTCTCTAGTAGAGTAGGACTGAGTGAGTGTTTTATTAAGAGACTCAATTACCCTAGTAGCTTAAAACTGTGAATTATTTATTAAGTGACTGCATTACTCGTCCAGCGTAAGACTTTGCGTGTTTTATCAAGAGACTCCATTACTCATAGCTTAAGACTGTATGAGTGCTTTATTAAGAGTCTCCCTCTCAGATAAATCGTGTAATATGAAAGAATGTTTATCCTTCTCGGAATCAAAGGTTGCTATTTTTACAACAAAACTATTAATTAACCCAATATTGATAGACTTACAAACGGAATATGTATTCTTTGACATGTTACCTAAGCTGTACCTATCTATACAAAATAATTCTTTGTGTAAACTGCTGTATTTTCTTGCTTCTCTTTCTCACCATAGTTTATTCAAAGAGTTGAAACTAAACAAAGACAAAATAAAATGTAATACTTCCGTCGTCTTTTCAATATTTCTGCAACTGAATTTGTTTCTTTATTTCAACATTCACTCATCTGATAGTTTTTTATGGATCTGCTGCAATCAGTAGAGGAGTTAAATATATGAGTAACTAACCTTCCCTTCTGATTTATAATCGGGATTATATAAAACGTTTTATCGGTTATGACTATCTTGTTCGCACGAAAAAGTTATAGTTTCTCTAATTCAGGTCCTCTGAAACCATTTTACTTTGCTAGAACAGTACTAACCGCACTACTTTCTAATTGTTGTATCCAGATACATCAACATGGTGTTCTTATTTATTTGTTTTCAAATTTATACCCGGGAACATTAAGTGACAAGTAAATTATATTTGAAGAAGGCATTTGTTATGCCATGAATGAGTTTCTCATAGAGAAAAACACAGATAAAA